>JAJMEC010000065.1:0-91104 GCA_030573955.1 Yamadazyma triangularis | reverse complement strand
GGAGTTTGATAGGGACTTTGATAGGGAATTTGATAGGGAATGTTATAGGAAAGAAATATTGGTGATTGGAATTTAAAGCCAAGAGTTTAAACATTATAGTATTAAAACTCATGATATTAACCATTATTATGACATATCATAAGATGTACAGTATAAAAAATTAAACGTTATTGTCTTTAAGATCAACTCTACTAGATACTCCGACAAGTTCCCTGCAGTCCTGAAAATCATTACAGCAATGATTAACTATAATTGTATTCAGCCAATAACAACAATATCTTATATGCGCAGCGTCTAACGGTGGTGTTTTAAAAGTGGGGGGGGGGATATGATGTAACTGGAAGAATGATGTAACTATAATTTATCCATGGATAATTATTATTGTCTGGGGAACCTATTACCCCATTAAGTTAGTTGCATCCTGGAATTTGTATAATCGTTATCACAGGGTTCGAAATAAGGGGAGGTGAAACGTAAATGGAAAATGGAAGTGGAACGGAAAGTGGACGTGGAACGTAAAGTGTTGTGAAAAAGTGTTGTGAAAAAGTGTTGTGAAACGCAAGTGAGGGTTTAACAAACGTCAAATGATGTCTCTTGTCGATCTACTTAGACGCCCTAACTCTAGTCGCCTTGACCTAACTCTACTTGCCTTGGCTTGATAACTTCATCACCCTTTAGTCGCTGACGGTAGTCACAATAATCTTAACCACTCGCCTTCAGTTACTTTCCTGAACACGCCTGGCGTCGATCATTTCCAACTCCGAATTCTACTCCGGAGACTTCCTTGTTTAGGAACAAACTTTAATCCTTTGACAACGCATAGGTTTGTATACACTACATCCGTCATTTTGGATCACACAGTCATTTATTGATTATCCACGATATAATCTATCCTAAACGGGTTCATCCGGAGAAGACAAAGAATAATCCCGGTGTACAACAAAGAAGTTAGTCAAGGGTGACTCCTCTGTGACTTCTCTGTGTGACTCCTCCCGCATCACTGTTTGTAACCGCATCACTGTTTGTAACCTCCACAACACTCCACAATAACCTTCATAAACGCCCGTATACAGTCCAAGTAGTCGATAATATCCACTCTTTCGTCAGGCATGGTGTTGTATTTACCGCCAGGTCCGCACACAATTCCTTCCATTCCAAGCTTTTCGTATAAATGACCAGCGTCACTTCCGTAGAAACAGGGCGGCTTCAACGCTCCAGTGGGCTGACTCACCCCGCGGACGTGTTCGTACCCCTGGTTTAACATGCTAATAATGGGGGAATCTAATTTCACTTCAAATGGCGGCATAAAGTCGTGCTTAACTAACTTGAGTTCGTATTCCATTTTGGGGAACTTGGCTTTTACGGCGTTGAGCTCTTTGGTCAAATCCGCTACCACGGTTTCTTCTGTTTGACCCGGCGCGTACCGAGCAGCTCCAGTAATGGTGACAAAATCACTCACTTGTGGAGGTCTCCACGTCTCATAATCTCTGCCTAATCCTCCCCGGATGGTTCCTACATGACACCGATTCACCGATTCATGCATGGGTGACTTGGCATCAGAAAATGTCATGTATGTAAGTCTATTGATGGCTTCCATACTGCACATTATGGCGTCAGTAGCGTCTTCTCTTTTAGACATGTGTCTCGTATCCCCTATGAAGTTGATCTCAAAGATTGCCGATCCGGCGTGCATTACCAATGCCTGAACATCTGTTGGTTCGCAATTGATGAAGTAATCAGCCGTGCTTTTGGTGATGTGGTTTTGTTCCAAAAGAGCAACCGTTCCTGCTCCTCCTTGTAGTTCTCCCACCACGTAGGTCAATGTGACATCGCGAGACACCTTCCATCCGGCTTCTTTGAGGGTTTTAACCGCTTGATAGTACGCACAGCATCCTGACTTCATATTGGAAACCCCTATTCCGTAGATAAACTTGTCATCTCCAAGAGAATAACTTGATTCCTTATCGAACTTTCCTGCATAGGGGTCCACTGTCCATCCTTCAGTAACGGGATTGACATCAACGTGACCGTTGAAAAGCAAGCTATTTCCTTCTTTTTCTCCTGTTCCTTTCCATACTCCTACTGAGTTACATCTATGCATTCCGTCGATTTTGTCTGAGAAATCTATGGTTTCTGCTTCAAGTCCAATAGCTTTTTGTGCCTCGGTCATGTACTTGACAGCGTCAAGTTCAGCCGGCCGTCTTGAGTGAGAAGGGATTTGGATGAATTTGGAGAGAAATTCTAAACTTTCTTGTTCATTTACTGTAGGGAGATCCATTAAGAGATTTTAGGATATGAGAGGATGATGTTCCGGTTATATTAGAAAGAGAGAGAGAAGAAAAAAAAAAAAGAAAAGAAGATTATAAAAAGATAATAAAAGATAAAGACAAAAAAAACCGTTGACTCTGATAAAATTGATTACGCATTAGGCAAGTAGGGCCGACCTCATCTCGGCAAATTTAAAACAATAGTGCCGATGATGATAACAAAGTTCCGAAACCGTTGATAAAGTTCCGAAATTAGTCAAATGGCACAATAGATAACAAGATGGCTCCTATAAATACGAATGAATCTGGAAAACCGTTAGAAACTTCAATTTAAACGAAAACTTTATTACCACAATGTCTAAAACGGCTGATATCGATTTAGATATAGAATCTAAAAAGTCCCATGTTTATCAAGATACTCCAGTACAAGATCCTGAACTTGAAGGAGTTGAAGATGAAGCCTTTGAAATCTTTCAAAGAGGAGGGTTAAATGCTGATGTTGACCCAAAAGAATCCAGTAGAATAGCTAGAAAGCTTGATATTCGTATGCTTCCTATTCTTTGTATTTTATATGGTCTTAATTATGTTGATAAGGCTGCTATTGGTTGGGCAGTGTTGTTTACTTTCAAACAAGATTTGAACTTAAAGGGTGATGATTATTCTTGGGTTTCATCGATTTTCTATTTCGGATACCTTGGTGCACAATATCCGGCTTCTTATTGTCTTCAAAGATTCCCTGCTGGGAAAGTCATTGCTTATGCCGCTATAGGATGGAGTATTATCATGTTGGCCCACATTGGATGTACCAATTACGCAGGAATGTTAGTGTGTCGGTTTCTTTTGGGGGTGTTTGAAGCTCCAGTTTCTGGTGGATTTGTGTTATTCTGTTCCTTATTTTACACCAGAAAGGAACAAGTGGGGAGAACCATGGTTTGGGGGTCCATGCAAGGGATTTTCTACGTCATTTTTGGGTTTGTCTCCTATGGGTTAGGTCACGTTACCTCTGGTCCTTTGGTTGAATGGCAATTGGTTTATTTGGTATTAGGATTATGTTCTTTTGTCATTGGAGTATTATGGTTATTATTTATTCCTGACTCTCCAGCAAAAGCCAAATTTTTAACTGAAGAAGAAAGAATCGTGGCTGTTAAAAGAGTATCTAAGAATATGATGGGTACGGCTACTCACGACTGGAAATGGTCTCAAACTTGGGATTGTATGTTGGATCCAAAGACATGGTTTATGGTTATTTTTATTATCTTTTCCATGATTCCAAATGGTGGATTAACTAACTTTGGTACTCTTGTGCTTAGTGATATTGTTGAAAATAGAGTTCAAACTATTGCTGTTGGGGTTGGTAGTTCATTCTTTTCTTCGGGTCAAATGTTGATCTTTTCCATCTTTTCTATGAAGTTTAATAACTTTAGAACTATAGGGATGTCTTTCCCTCTTTTACTTGCTATTGCTGGTTTATCAGCAGTTTATGCCACTGAAGAACATGGTGCCAAATGGGGAAGAGTTTTCGCTTATTGGATGATTAACTCTTATGCTGTTACATGGCCATTTTGTCTTTCTATGTTTGGTTCAAACTATGCTGGACACACTAAACGGGCTTCTTTCAGTATGATTCTTTTGATTTTCTTTTCTGTGGGTAATATCATTGGTCCTTTCTGTTTCAAGGAAAGTGATGCTCCAAGATATACTAATGCTCTTGCTACCATTTTAGCATGTTTCTGTATCTGTTTTCTTGTTGCTGTTCTGTTAAGATTCTATTTGATTTGGGAAAATAAGAGAAGAGACAAGAAATACGGTAAAATTGATATGACTGGTGATGAAGATGACAGAGTTGAAGGTATTTTGAACGGTATGAAGGATGAAACTGATATTGCCAACAAACAATTCCGTTACGTATTGTAGATATTATTAAGTTTTAATGGATATAGTTGTATAGTTTATGAGATTAATTTACATTTAATTGGTACTAATTGTGTACTCTATTAAGACGATTCCCTTAATTGTTTAATCAGTTCTATTTGTATACTCTATAAAATTAATTCACTTATATATCTGATTAACTCTACACATTTTTCCTCTTCCAATTTTCCACAAATTGCTTGTAATGATACTGGTCCTCCATGAAACTTATCAAGGTTGTTACAATATGTTTCATACACTTCTTTATCACTATCAGTTATAAATTCGTCTCTACCATCAGGTCTGTCTATTGTCTTATCACATCTAGTAACTGGAAATGTTCCGGCACTGTAATCTAATGCATTCCATATAGAGTTCAATGGTTGAGGAACAATCTTATTTATTAAGCAAGCAGGATAAGGTGAACTTGCAGAAATGATTCCATCTAAACGTACACCGTTACCACCACCATTTTGCCATAATTTAAAGTACTTTTGTGCCAAATCGGTTCTTTGCTTTTGACACTTCCAAAGCTCTGAAACATTCATATCTCTAGCCTCAGGTAACATATTTTCAATGTGATAATCTGGTGGCTCATTGTACTTGGAAAGAATTGATTTAACATGCTTCTGACCATCAGCTCCATAGAAAGGGTAGATTGTTGACCTAATCTCTCTAAAATAGGTATCATCCCATTCTATCACCGTGTGGCCTTGTTGCTGTAATTTTTGTTTAACCAAATCTAAAGCTCTTGCTAATGGAGGTGTAACTGTATTAAGCCCATCAGATCTCATTATTCCAATGACCATTTTGGGCAGCAACTTAACCGGTCTTAAATCTAAAGGAATACAAGTTGTGTCAAAATTATAATATGGTTTGGCTTCAATAATGGAATTTACTGAATAACTAAGGTTTGCAATACTTCTTGTTAATACTCCATAGACAGAAACAATCGATTCCTGACCTTCTTGTCCAGAAACAGTTCCAATTTTAGGAAATCTACCAGAACTTGGTTTAAGAGAAAATACTCTATTTAAAGCTGCTGGATGTCTAACCGATCCCCCAATATCACTACCAATACCAAAACATGATCCTTTCAATGCTGCTAAAGCTCCTTCTCCTCCTGAAGATCCTCCTACATTCAAATCTTGTCTATTAAAAGGATTTGTTGTTCTTCCCCATAATACATTAGTGGTCTCTGAGTATATCATTCCAGCTGAAGTGTTGGTTTTAGCGATTATTATTCCTCCTAAACTCTTCAATAATGTTACAAATGTAGAGTCCTCGGTTTTGATATCATTAGCCAACCCTACAAACCCCATTGATGATGCCAATCCTGCCACATTAATATTATCTTTTACTGAGATAATGACTCCATGAAGTGGTCCTGTTAACCCAGTGGTACTAAACTTCTTATCTAACTGTTCAGCTTCCTTTAATGCTTCTTCAAACCGGATTTCAGTAAGACAGTTTGTTAACTGATGAGCTACTGTGGCTCTCTTACAGTATGCTGTAGTAGCTTCCTTTACCGTTAACTTTCCTGATGAATACTCCTGGAGAAGCTGAGGAATGTCTAAATTAGTTATATATTGCTCTTTTTCTGTTAATAACGAAGACTGTTCAATAAAATCACTAACATCTTTAACTTCTTCAGGACTAGGAACTGTACCAACCACATAGGTCTCAAGTAGTTTATCTCGAGCACTTAACTTTTTGTGTTTAATTTCTTGCCAAGATGACATTGAAAACGGTAAAGAAAAATTCTCTATGTTGCAAAATATGTTATCTCTGTTCGAAAATCACCTTAAATAATAATTTCCGAAACTCCGTCATAAAACAGAAGTCAATTATCTCTTGGAATAATAAAGTTTACGTATTTCAGAAATTTTTCTTTGTTCTTCCCCACCTTTGTAATGTCATCAGTATTGTGACTCCGTGATCTTAAATGGTTTGCTCCCATCTCATTGGACTATTTCCGTCCTGATAACACAATCAGTGGATCAAATTCCGTAGTCAATGAGTACTGCTATCGGCAAAAACAGAGGAAATTGCCGGTTTCCGTTTGTCTAATGCCGTACTCCTCAAACGGGCGGCCTTTTCCGCCAAAATTCGACAAGAGGCTGACATCGCATCATGACCGTATTAGGAAATACTGTAGATAAGAGAAAGCGATAGTTTTTAAATCGACGACTTTGGATTGATAAATATTACTTTATTACTTGTATTATACAATTACATCCTAAAACACTAAACTGAATCTTCATCATGAGAAACTTGCTTTTTGGTTTCGGTTTCAATAGACTCAATTTCAGCTCCCCCATCTCTGAAAGCATGCTGTGAAGGAACGAAATTAGGTGATTTCCAAGCATGAGGAATCAGTTCATACATTTCATCAACTTGTTCTAAAGTTAATCCTTTAGTTTCATAAACGAAAAACCAGGTGAAAAATCCACACAAAAAGTTACAACCTCCCCAAATGAAAAACACTTTACTTCCTAAGTTAGCATTACCTTCACCGGAATCAACCAAATAAGGTGTGGCATAAGCAATACCCCAGTTCCATAACCAATTAGAAGCTGTGGACATAGCAACAGACTTGGCTCTTGTAGTTAAGGGGAACATTTCTCCAACAACAGCCCAACATGTTGGCCCCCATGAAGCAGCAAATGATGCAATAAACATACACGAAAAGGCTACTAGCACTTTATTAGCAGAATCAGATCCTTCTGGAGTTGCCACTCCAACAATAGCAATAATTAATTGAAAAAGTGACATACATGCAGCTCCTCCCATTAATAATTTTCTTCTCCCGATGATTTCAATTAAAAAAATCCCAGGAACTGTCATACCGACATTTACAATATTGGTAGCTAAAGAACTTAAAAATGAATTTTTAATCCCTGAACTTTGGAAAAATGTCGTTCCGTAATAGAAAATGAAATTTACCCCTGTAAGTTGTTGGAAAGCTTGCAAGAATACCCCAGTAAATAATCTTTTCAATTGTTGATTTTCTTTGGAGAAACATCTCATGATACTAGAATTTCCAAAACTTTGTTCAAAATCAAAAGCAGCTCTAATATCATTATATTCCTCAATCAAATCAGGATGATCTTCAGGTAACTTTCTTAACACTTTTAATGATCTTTTAGCCTTTTCATCCTTGTTCTTGGAAATATAGAATCTAGGTGATTCTGGTAAGAATATCATCCCGATACCTAAAATTAATGCCCATAAGAATTGAATAGCAATAGGGATTCTATACGATCCGGAATCATCTCTATCATGAGTTCCTTGGTTAACTAAAGAAGCCAAAAACAACCCAATGGTAATAGCCCATTGATAGGTAGAGACAATAGCACCTCTAATCCATTTGGGAGTTGTTTCTGATTGATATAAGGGAATAACTGCTGATACCAAACCAACACCAAATCCAGCTATAGCTCTTCCAGCACATAAAACAGGAATATCAGTAGCAGCTGTTTGTAAAATAACTCCTAAATTAAATACAAACAAAGTAGCAATTACAATAGTCCATTTTCTTCCCAAAGTATCAGAAAGCAAAGGAGCCCCTAAGGCACCAAAGAAAGTCCCTACTGATAAAATTGAAACAATCAATGATTTCTCACTGGCAGAGAAATCATCACCATTATCAGGAAACCGAGCTTTAACATAATCCATAGCTAAGATGGAATTGATCAAACCAGTGTCATAACCAAATAAAATACCACCAAATGCAGCAAATAAACCAACCACGACTCCCATAGTGGAAGAACCAGCGCTTTTTTCATCGAAATCGATGAATTTTCTAAGAAAAGTATTTTCTAAACCCATTATTGAAATTTGATTAAAAGTTAAAAGAATCAAAAAAAAAAAAAAAAATAACCAAAGAAGCAGAAAATCTGGGTCATTTATAGAAAGCTTTTAATGCTCTTAATTCTAATATTAAACCCCGTCGTAAACCCTTCCAATACGATTTTTGTCCTTTGGTGCCGTAGTTTGTTGATTGTTTGTGGGGTAAGTCAGCTCGGAAATGCATACACTCATAACGGATAATTATTAGTTGAAATACGTGTTTTTTTTTATTAAAACAACCCCGGTTTATTGTTTTTCTAAAGAAAATCAAATTATATGGTATATTTCCAGTTATAGGGTACTAATCTGGTTCTAATTGACCCCAACATTAACTCTTGGTACGGTACGGCTGAGGTGCGGTTGTGACCCCTGATCCAGAAAATGGGGAAGTATCATCGAAAAAGGAAAATAAAGATGTTCAGAAACCATGTTACATTTCCAAATCGATTGTTTTTGTGGATTTTAGGTTCAAAGCCGCTTTAATATCTCCACAAATTTTATATTTTTTTGACCAATAAAATAGCAGCAGACGCTATTTCGGAGATATTTTATATCCTTTCGGAAAAATGTATTTTGCCATAAAAAAACATGACATTCTATTATTTGGGACAACTCTTGATACTGAGTAAAACCATATTTCCCCACTGATATTTTTATCTTTCTTTATTTATTTGTAATCTATTATTAACCAGATTTCATGTTGTTATTTTTTCCATTCGTTAGGCCATAGATTAGCCCTTTGTACCTTATGCGCTTTTAGTTCCTTGTACACTAAATGAAACAACTAGCTCTTATAGTTGTAGTGTTTAGTTTTGTCCTATCAGTCGTTGCTAATGATTACTCCAAGTATTGCTTTGATAAGAACTTTTCATTTTCAGGTTATAAGTTTCAAATGACGTATGATTTTGATGCCAAAACCCTCAATTACGATTTGATTTACTGTATGGATAGTAAGTACATATACAAGTCAACCATAGACTCTTTGTCCAAGAAGTTTACCATCAATTCTGATGAACTACATATAATCAAGAACATTTATAAACCTTCCCATTTTTTGATGTTGAACGGGGAAAAGTTTTGTCCTATGGTGCTAGACAACATACTTCGGTATTGGGTAGAACGGAGTGATCACAAGGTGTTTCATGTTCCAATGTTAACATCACCATCTCTTACTAGTAGTTATCATAAGATGGTTGGGAGAAGTATAGAATGATTGGGAGAAGTATACAATAATTGGGAGAAGTATACAATAATTGGGAGAAGTATACAATAATATGCATTTGTGACGTGTAATATATAGCAATGGGGAGGAATAAATAAATCGTAGCTCGTGTTTCTAGTTGGAAACTTCATTTAGATGCTTGTAAATAAGAGTAGAGCCCTTGGGAATCCTAGGCAAGTTGGAGTTCATATTTACTTTGGTACCGGTATTAGGATTCACTATTGGGTCAATTGTTGGGCTTGGTTTAATGCTGGGACTTGGTTTAATGCTGGGGCTTTGGTCAGGAGAAGACTTACCATAGATTTTAGGTTCGGCGCTTAGCTGTGATGGTGTGGAATGATTCACTCTTGGTTTGGCATTGTATTCCACCTTTGGCTCCACCTTTTCCACCTTTTCCTCTTTTGGCTCCTTTGGCTCCCTCTTTATATGTTTATGTAACAGCTTTTGAGGTCTTCTTAACATTGGACGGAGAATATTCTTCTTACTATGTATTGCCGGTTCTGTCTTTACCTTAATTGACGATGAAAACTGCTCATTGCCTGTCTTAATAGATACTCCTTTCTTATTATCCTTATTTTCACGCTTAATTGTAAGCTCTCTATCAAACTTCCCATTATGAGACAACACTTCAACTAAAGTCTTATTAATAATATACTGTTTACCAATATCAAATTTGATGTTATTGAAATCTGACTTGACTAATATTCCATCTTCACTGAAAATTTCGATTTTATTGTTGAATTCATAATGCTTAAGAATCCCATCAGCCCATCTCTTATCCTTTTGTACAACTCTCTCTGTGTATAGTATAGAGTATTCTTGAACTGTGGATATCATTATTACTAGTAATAGATCGCATCGCGCCAGTGATTTAATAGGTTTATATTTACAAGGTGGAGTAAATCTATATAAGTAGTATCTAATGTCTACCATCTAACATCTACCATCTAACATCGAACATCTAACATCTAACATCTACTTGGTAAATGGTAACCCTAAAGAACTTAACAATAATCTGGCTTGATCATCAGTTCTAGCTGAGGTTTTAAAAGTTATATGGAAGCCAAATAAATTAGGGAATAATTCTTGAAAATTCTCAATCTCAGGAAAGAATTTAATATCATCAGGATTTAACCCAAATGAAACATTACCATTACCATCTCCAGAAGATATTTTGATTCCTTTGAAAGTTCTTATTCTTGGTAATACTAATTCTGTCAATGTTGATACAAATTGTGTCATATCTTGACCGTTTAATTCAACTTTACATCCACAAGGTTTACCATATCTACACCTCCAAGGTAAAATATTGGATTTATTATAGATTCTCTTTGGTTTTACATTGGTGATTTGAGCAATTTGTAATCTCGATGATATATTTAACCAACTTTCTTCTAATGCATGCTTATTGTACAAGTTAATACTTATGGATGATAATTCGGGAATATTTTCATTGGTTATAGGACGAATATCTTTAGTGGCTCTACTTAATCCTTTTGGTTTCTTCATGGTTCTGTATAATTTATAAGGTGAATCAGTTCCCCACGATCTTTTCTTCGTTCCCTTAATGGGTTTTTGGTCATGTTCATACAACTGCAACATTAAATCACTTTTGATTTGTTCATTATAATAATCCTTAACTCTATCTTGGCTTATATTGGTAGGTTTGTATCCAACAGACTTAATGTCATCTTTTGGAATCAAGAGTTCTTTATAAGCTGGTTTCAACGCCGTTTTATTAATAGGCACAAGATGATGTACAGGCTCTACTGAACTATACCCTGTTTTCAAATGCCTCGATGTTATACTGAAGTATCTTATTCCCTTATTCATTATGATGGAGGTGTGAATAATGGATTCGATAAGCTGAAAATTTTTTGATGTGCGATTCATCGGCGGTCTGAGATTTACTATGGCGAGACTTGAGTTTACTGTGCGAAATGGTATAATATATTGAATGTTTAACTACTGATTACTGCCATTAATGATATTTGGTATCCCTGAAAGTTTTGATGTGGAAGATGATCATCATGAAGTTTCCTTAATTAAATCATCTCCAGAGATTCATAGTTTGATGAAATTGGAGGATTTTTCTGACTTGAATGATGAATTCACGTCCCAATTGAACTATTTAACTGAGAAGTTCAATACTACATTAGAAGTTCAAAATAAAAATGTTTCTCAGATAGTTAAGGAAGAACATGAAAGGATACGAAAGCAACAGGAATTGGAACAGAAGCAGAAAGAAGAAGAAAGAAAGAAAAAAGAAGAGGCTGAAAAACAACGGAAATTAAAGGAAGAACAAGAAAAGCAAAAACAAATTAAAGAAGAACAAGAAAGACAACAAAAGTTAAAAGAACAACAAGAGAAAGAGAAAAAAGAACAATTGAAGAAGAAACAAGAAGAAGAGGAAAGAAATAAACTTAAAGCTGAAGCTGAAAAGAAGGCAGAAGAGAAACGTAAATCAAGTCAAAAGTTTGTAACTTCTACAAAGTCTATTGAGGAAGATTTTTTCAAGTATAAAAAAGACATTGAAACCATAAAAACTACGATCGTGACACCAGTTACTGAAAATAAGGAGTTAAAGAAACAAATAGGTGTGGTAAGACGTAAGATCAATCCTAAATTCGGTCAATTATCCAATAGTATGAACCAATTGCAAAAGATAACGAATGAACTAATTGAATTAGTTGATTCACTCAAAAACTACGAATTACCTTATAAATTCATATTGAATTTCATAGCCAAAGCAGTTTTATCTCAAGCAGAAACAGAAGTTGTTGTTCAAAACAATGCTGCTGTTCCGTTAGCTAGATTAACAAGTTACTTACTTGATAGGTATCCTGAGTTAAACTATTATTTAATGGCTCGTTTTGTAAAGAAATGTCCTTTATTAATAGGCTATAACTGTTCTATTGATTCCGAAGAAGGTAGACAAAGAATGGGATGGAAACGTAATAAATCTTCAGGTAAGTGGGAGGAACCTGATAAATATGATGAAAGATTATCAGGTATTTGTTCTGTTTGGTCAGTATTGACTACTCTCAATAACCAATATTATCCTATAAGTATGTCATGGACATATCTTGCTAGAACAGCTAATCAACCTTTACATTTACTTCAAAACGTTCATTTCTTTTGTCTTGCTAACTGGTGGGAAGCTGCAGGTAAAGCTTTCCTCATGACTTATAAAGGACAGGCTTTTAAGTTGCTTAATTTAATAGCAATGGATTTACCTAATAAAGTCGATAAGAAGTATCCTGCTGCTACTAGATTGAAAATATTAGGAGACGAAGGGATATCAATGAATATGAAGAGTTTAAGAGAAATGGAGAGGTGATTTTCTTTTTCTTTTTTTATCACATTAGCATATTACTATACACAATATACATCTAATCGTACACACTATCATCATCACTTTCTTGGATGTAATTCACAGTGGCTTTAGCTCTATTACTTTTTCTAAACGGTTGAATATCGAGTTGCTTGGTGGGTTTTTGAGTCTTTGGCTGGGAAGCCTTGGTTTTAGGTTTCTTTGATGATTTAGATTTCTCTTGAGGAATCTTTCTTTTAGTAGAACTTCCAATTTGCAGCTTTATAATTGGTCTTAACTTACCTTGGATATCTTCAGGAATGTACACTTTGGTGACTATTTCTTGGGCTTCTCTAGTATTAGCCATAGGAGCAAAGAGTTCAGTAGGTAATTGGATTTTACCGGGCCATGTTTGCATTGGCCAATTTCTTGTACTACTAATTTCTTTAATAATCAATTGACATAATTCTGCAACACAATATATGTTATTGACTTCTTGGGCAAATGGTAACACGTCATATAAAGACTGGTCAATAGTAGCATTTCTATGTTGTTTAATTCTACTGGAAAGATAATAAAGCAATGAAGTATTCTCAGCTTTACAGATACTATTCAAATAGAATAATAAAATGTTAATACCATAATTATAACTTTTAACTGGATCGGTTTCAATTGATTCATAGAATTCTGGATTCAGGCTAATGAGATGAATTAACCTTACTAATGATCTTTCAAATTTAATATCAGACTTTGATTCTAGTTTATTATACATAGATTTGATCCAAGTGGTAGCATTTTTTAATATTTCCGGTTTAGGTTCATTATTGATGAAAAATAAAATAGGAACAAATTTCTCTGAAATAGCATTATTAGCTAAATATTTCTGTAACTTAGTTAAAAATTCTAACCTTATACTATCATTTTGATCTTGGACTAAGTATATTAATTTGCTGATCACACTTTCACTGAAGTATTCATTATAATTGGAACATTTGGCTATTTTTAGCAAAAAGAGTCCACTTTGAAGTCTTAACTTCAGTTGGAAAGTTTTTGGTGTGACACTATTCTTAACTATTTCACCACCATTTCCTATAAGTATCACTAAAAGTTTAAACACTGGTTGAACAATTTCCTGGACTTCTTCTCTATCTATCAGGTTTTCATCTAAAGATATGAGTCTGTTGGTAAATATTCTCAATGCCAAAAGCTTTTCTTGTAATTTCGAATACTTCTCTGGATTACTATTCAATTCTAAATCATTGATAAAATATTGCACATCATCAGAGTCTTCAATAGAAAAATCATTCACTAAAAGAACTTCCTTAATTAATAATGTAGTTATTTCACTACCCTTGGATTCTACTGACATCGGATCCACCTTGAATAATTCTGCAATTGTGGAAAGATGAGTGGAAAAGTTTTCATTCGATTTATTTAATGGATAAATAGATTCCATTATATCAGAACAATACATTTCTTTCAGTGGACTCCATTGTAAAACTTTTACGGCATATTTAGCTTCAAAAACAGACCCCGTGAGACATAAATCTTTCAAAGCATCAGAAAATTCTTGTTGACTTGGATATAAGTTGGGAAATTTCTTTACAAAATGATAAATGGTCTTAAGAGTAGTCTTGGAACTAACATTTGGGTCTTTTTCAACGATTGAACTAACAAAATCATCGATATTATACTTGAAAACATCAGGAATATTAGAGGAGATATTATCAAGAAGCTCATTGGCACAGTTATGCCATTCGTGATCTATATCCTTAGAATAGTTTATCAATTCTGTAATATTGGATTTGTTATACAAAATCAATGATGATCTGTATAGTAAAAGTTTGAAATTAGAAACCATATCAGTGGTGGAGGCATTGGATCTTTCTTCTTCCAATCTAATATTTTTGGAGTTTGTTAACTTTGTTAATAACTCTTTCATTGAATTTTTCACCGTCATATAATCAGATTCGGGAGAAATACACAATTTAATTAAATAAAAGAATCTGAAATTCTTTAATTTGTAAAATCTTTCAAAACAAGAAAAAGTATTCAATCCATCCGGAGTAGAAACAGCAAACCATTTGATAACCTTTTCAATCTTATTAATCAACATTTGTTTCTCTTCATAAGAATTCTGTTTGTTATTATCATCTTGTTGATTTTCTTTTTCATCATCTAAAGAACCAATCTTCCCGTAACTTTCGGCTAATTCTAAATAATTAGTTAGCACTTTACTCATCTGTTGTTGTCTATTGTTTATAGCAATGAAAGACTTTTTCCCCTTATCATCCAAACCATTATAAAGATCACATAATCTATTCACTCTTTTAATGGTATTATTTTCAAACGGTAATAATTTTTCAAATAAAGTAAGATCAACATTTGAAGTAATGTTTTTATCATTGATATAAATCAAAGATAGAATTTTATTGGGAATTTGCTTAAGATCAGCTTCTAATTGACTACTTTCTTGATCATTCTTATTACCAAAGTCAAGAACACTATTTTCGATGCAAAAATTCAAATACTCATTATAATGATTACTTAAAAGCTTAATAGCTTGGTTCCTAATATCAGTACTTCTTTCTCTGATTAATTGAAACAAGGTATTCATCATATTTAAATCACAGATCCTGGTATATTTATCAAAGGGAATTTGTTCAATTGATTTACAACTAACCAATCTGACACGCTCATCAGTGTCCAAAAGACACTTGTTTAAACCATTACATAGTTCAGTAGTGACATCAGAGTTTGCCTTTGAGGAATTAATAATTAACGGAACTTGTTCAACCCATTTTGAACGAACAGAAGAAGACCCATCCAAAGTTTTCTTTAACCAAGTAAACCAGGTTTCCTTATGAGTTATGATAAAATTATAAGGTGATATAGAAGAACTGATCATTTGACCGATTGTTTCTGTAGCCAAGCTTCTTATTAATTCATCGTCGGCATTTAACTCATCATCAATTAAACCAATCACGGAGTTTAATAACCCAGGAACATAATTCCAGATTTGAATAGATAATTTATGGATCTTTTTCACGTTGTCAACAGCCTTGAAATGATTGGACCTATCATTATTATTTCCCATTAGACTTGAGCTTTCATACAACAATTCAGAAAAATATTGTGCCACTTGACGAGACATTCTATCAGCATTGGCTTCACAAATGTTGATAGAGAAATTAAATCCGGGGTTAGTTATATTAGAAGCAAACTTTAAAGCCGAATCTTGAACACTTTGGGATAAAAACCTGTCCAATATTAACTTCAACACGTTATGAGGCACAATTTCTGCTTCAGCCATGATTTCAGACAATATATCCGATATCAAAGGTTCTAATCTAGTGGGGAAATCTTTAGTGGATAAATCATAAAACACGTCAAATATAGATTGAATTAACTCCTCGGAATCCTTCAAGTCGGTGATCAAAATAATTGATCTGACTTCAGCCAATCGTTTCAATAAATGGCATTGTTGTTGAAAATAAGGATTGGAAGCATCATTTAGCCGCTTGAACTGATTGAAAAAGACCTTGAAAATCGTAGTCAAATCCGCCGACGTAAATGGTGCATCTGGAGCAAATATTCTAAGAAGATCCGCTATAGCACAGCAAGCAAATGCTTGAGCTCCAGGATTTTGGTGTTTGAGAACTTTAGGATTAACCAACTGATCTTTAATCACATTCAATGGACCTATGTTAACATTCTCTTGGTCCACGCCACTTAACTCATCAGCCAAATTTTGGAGTCGGGATATTAGTTCCTTAGTAGGAATAGGTTCCTTAAGTGTAGGCACTAAAGGTTTATTAAACTGCAACTCGTAAACCATGTTATAAGTTAGAAATGGAGAAATGAAGTAAGAAAGAGAGAAAAAAAATACAGTTATACGCGTCTTATTCTATGCACTCTCTTTCTTTCTTTCTCGTTTCTCGTTTTCTCATTTTCTCTTTCTTTCTCTCTCTCTATCTAAAGGTCGTGTAACTTGGCTCACTTTAGATATGATGCCACTCGAGATAAGGCATTCGTAGTGTTAATTGTAGATTATATAATTTATTTGTTACTATTTTAAGCCGTTTCAAACAATTTAATTCCTCTATTATGACAGAGAAAACTTATGACATCATTGACTCCTATAGAATTAAAGACTTAAAGTGTGATGTATTGAGGTTTCAACTTCCTATTTCATACACTGATAATGATGAATACTCTTCCAAAACCATTGCCGTTGTGGCTACACTCTGTCAAAAATACGATAAATCATTGAATGGACTTCTTCCAAAGAAACCTAAGATCATTGCTTATTTGCAAGGAGGACCCGGATGTCCATCTAGACCTCCTCATACTAATATGGCTTACACTAAGTGTTTGATATCTCGAGGATATCAGGTACTTTATTTGGACCAAAGAGGTACTGGTTTAAGTACTCCTCTTAACGCTAAGAGTTTCCCTAAATTGGTTACTAGACAAGATCATGATACAGATAGAGAATATGTTGATAAACAGTTGAAATTTGTGTTGAACTTCACTGGAGCTTCGATTATTGAAGATTTGGAAAGAATTCGGATCATGTTGATTGGAGACTTGAAATGGTCTATTATTGGACAATCTTTTGGTGGGTTTTGTTCCTTCATTTACTTGTCTAAGTACCCAGAATCTTTGAATGAATCTGTGATCACTGGAGGTATTCCACCCATTAATCATGGCCCTGATGATGTCTATAGTGCTGGTTATAAGCATGCTAAGGAAAGAAATGCTCATTATTATGATAAATACCCCCATGATGTAACTCATGTAAACGATATTCTTTCTTATTTATCTTCCAACGACGTCCAGTTACCTAATGGTGGTACTTTGTCAGTAGAACGGTTCCAAATGTTGGGGCTTGTTATGGGAGGTCATGGAGGAACCGATAGTCTCCATCAGCTTGTGTTTAACTTTATCAATGACTTGGCCCTATTCAATGAACCTTCCTATGCAACTCTTTTATCCATACAATCCACCTTGGTATTTGAAACCAACATTCTTTATGCCTTATTTCAAGAATCAATCTATTGTGATGGTAATAATCCTCAAGTTAAATCTTCTTATTGGTCTGCTGATAGATTAAGA
Source organism: Yamadazyma triangularis (assembly GCA_030573955.1). NCBI lineage: Eukaryota > Fungi > Ascomycota > Pichiomycetes > Serinales > Debaryomycetaceae > Yamadazyma > Yamadazyma triangularis. The sequence goes on along the minus strand of JAJMEC010000065.1, from coordinate 73,421 downwards.
TATGCTCCAGGAAATGAAAACTTTGTCTTTGATCCAAATGCCAAATCCAATAAGCCAACTTATTTCACCTCGGAAATGGTGTATAAATCCATGTTCGATGATTATGTTGAATTACGTGACTTTAAACTATTAGCTGAAGCTCTTCATACAAATACTCACTGGCCTAAGCTTTATGATGTTGATACTTTAAACACACTTTCTTTTGATAAAGTTCCTGTAGTTGGGGCTATATATGTTAATGACTTATACGTTGATTTTACCCTTTCAAGAAAAGTTATTCAGGACGTTTTCCAAGGTAAGAATTATAGACTGTATGTTACCAGTGAATACTTTCATAATGGTGTTGGTGTGGCTCCAGAAAAGGTATTGGGAACTTTATTCGATCTTTTAACTGATGAAGTAGATTAAACTATTGCTATATACAAGTTATGTAACCACTTATAAGTAATTACTTGGAATAAATCCTATTCTAGGGTTTTCGTGTTGTTGACTACAACACATTCCAATCATCCAATAACCTTCCACAGGAACCTCTAATGAATTTTTAAACTCAAACATCACCTCTATTTGTTCACCAGCTTTAAAGCTAAGATCTCCTGGTTGAATACCATGGAAATCATGCTTTGCTGTTTTATGTTCTCTTTTGGTTTTCGTGGTATCAGAAGTAGTAAGAACCTTATCAAAGAATTTATTAAACTCATCCAATTTGTGAGTTATTGATGTTGAATTATCAAAAGCATCAGTCCTTTGAGGTTTATTAATAAAGTTATTATTAGTTACCGGTACTTGTTTAATATTATTCTTGGATGAATTGTAAATTTTTGCCAATCTTCTATTATATCTATTTGAAACCTCAGCGTATCCAGGAAGAGCTGACCGATTATCACTTTCATTATCATCATCGTCACTACCATTGATGTCATCATCATCATCATCTTTATTATTATTATCATCCCCCAGACTGTCAGATTTAAATGACATGGAATCAGTATCCAAAGAGTTGGACTTGGATCCAGCTGACTCAAATCCAAACTGGGAAATAGGTGTTGACGGAATTGGCGATGCTGGTAATGATCCTAATGGACCTATGCGAGGAGTGGGTAGCGATGGAGGTATATGTTGGGAAGTATTAGACCTTGGAGGTAAAGGAGGAGGTGCAAGTGATTCATTATTTGTTTTTAGCACATCTGTAACATAAACATCATGTTCATTCACTAGTTTTGTGGGATGATAAGTCTCCGACCTATTCATAGATGGATCTTGATATTGAACAAAAGCATGCAATGGATCCAGAACCATATGTCCATTAAATAGACCATTGGTCATATCATTGGGTTTTAAAGAGAACTTTTGATCGGTGATTTTATGAGTCATTTTGTTCCACATTTTAGATGCCTTCAGGGATTTATCTTGATCATCTATTTCAGTATTGATCAATTCAGGATTTTTATCATGAATAATAGAAATAAAAGATTCCAACTTTAATCTTTCAGATGTCATTGAAGACTCCCAGGCATTTATTATGTCTTCGTAACCATTTTCTGAATTTTCCAATTCATTTTTGGATGCCATTCCATAATAAACAACAAAGTAATCAAGCACATCATATATAGACTTATAAGTCTTTGCTTGTTTAGAAAGAATAGTATTAGTCAAAGAATCAATAAACTCTTCAAGAAAGGAAAATGCATGGGGTAGAATAGTAGTTAATTTGGAATGTAAACCGCCATAGATCTTTTTGATATCATTTAAGTCTCTCTCAATAATCGATAATTGTTTATTTTCTTTATCATCCAAAGGGGTTGTTTTCTTCATCAATTTATCCATCTTATTTTGAAGAGACTGGAACTTTTTCTGTTTCTTATTTCTCCTTTTAATTAGCTTTAATAATCCTCGTAGATATCCTTGCATTTCAATGATCCGAAGTTTATTCTCCTGGTAAAATATATCCCAATCTTCCAAAGTATCAAGGGTTAGTTTATCAATTATCATGATATAATTATAAAGTTGTTCATTTAAAATGGGAATTTCAAAAGTCTTTTCCTTGGGGTGCATTGTAGGAAGTTCTTGTTGGGTTTCAATCTTATCAAACTCATGATAAAACTCATCAATACCATCAAATTGTAAAGAATTGTAGCCCAATATCTTATTGAACGACTCTATACTCTTCATATGAGCTTTGAACATCTTGGGGAGTGAAAAATCACTAAATCGATGGAGTTGTCTTAGTATATACTTGAGACCGGCTATAGTTTGTTTGATATCATGACGATAATGACTGATTAGCTCATCCTCACTATCAAAGTCATGATGAAACCTATTCTTTACCGAGCCTCCAATTGACTCTCCGAATGAGTTTATATTATGCTTCAATCTGTCCATGAAGTACAAACAACAAAGCAGAAACTAAGAGACTACAGCGGTTAATTCGGGAAAACCAATCATTCAATGTTCGCAGTGGCTGCGAAGAAACAGGAGAAGAGAAACAAAAGAGAAACAGGAGAAGAGAGGAACCATTAAGATTATTCGAAGAACAATAAAGAACATGAAAAAAATATCAAAAAAAAAAAAAACACTTAAAGTATTAAAGAAATCTCTACATCACTTCACCATTACACAACAAATCATTCACAGAAACTTCATTCAAATAATATGTTCTGTCTGACCACATTGTATGAGCTTTATCTCCAATCACCTCAATGCGATAGCGTTGGCGTGAATGAACCAAAGTAGTCCTCAGAACATAGTTCCGGGTATAATTATATTGCAGCAATTAGAGCCACTAGTAATTAAAACCAATATCAAAATCTCACAAAATCTCTATCCAACACTAATAACTACCTCCTCATTATCTCAGTCACCTTCAATTATCACAGTACCAATCCATAACCACCACCGAACAGGGCTCCATTCAGTACCTTGGTTGTTCTCTCTTGTTTCTTTCTCACTCCTTCTCACTCCTTTTCACTCCCCGGAGCAACAACTTTCCGAAGAGAGCAGCAACCCCCACTCGATTAGGAAAGTCCCGCCACGTCATTCTCACGGAATCACTAACCGTTTTAATATATAAGTGGAGACAATTCTGCTAATTTTTCACCAATTGGATTGACAAAAAATATTAATAATAATAATAATCTAAATCACTTATATACAATGCCATCTGTTATTCTTTCCGGAGCCACCGGTTTTATTGCTCAACATTGTGTTCAAAAATTCCTTGATGCTGGTTACAAAGTAATTGGTACAGTTAGATCAACAGAAAAGGGAGACAAATTGAAAGCAAACTTGAAAAATGACAATTTTAGTTATGAAATTGTTAAGGATATTTCTGAAAAAGGGGCTTTTGATGAAGTAGTTAAGAACCACCCTGAAGCTACTTACTTTGCTCACACTGCTTCTCCATTCCATTTCCAAGCTACTGATGTTGAAAAAGAATTGTTAATCCCAGCTGTTCATGGTACTAAGAACGCCTTACAATCTATTAAACAACATGGTCCACAAATTAAAAGAGTTGTAATCACTTCCTCAATTGCTGCTGTTCTTACTGCTGGCTCAATGGAAACTTATGATGAAAGTTCCTGGAACGCTATCACTTGGGAAGAAGCCTTACAAGATCCTCGTTCTGGTTATAGAGGATCTAAAACCTTTGCTGAAAAAGCTGCTTGGGATTTTATGGAACAAGAAAAACCTCAATTCACGGTTAACTTTATTAACCCATGTTTTGTCTTTGGACCTCAACTCTTTGATTCTGAAGTTAAAGATGTATTAAACACTTCATCAGAAATTTTAAACCAAGTATTCCAATTAAAGAAAGATGATCAAATTCCTCCTATTGCTGGTGCTTTTGTTGATGTCCGTGACGTTGCTAAAGCTCATGTTATTGGTATGGAAATTGAAGAAACTGACTTGAGATTACTTTTAGAAACTGAAAAATTCACTTTACAATATGTTGTTGATATCTTACGTGATCATTTCCCTGAATTAAAGGAAAGATTACCTGTAGGAACTCCAAACACTGAAAAAGAAGAATTCAAAAAGTTACCAGCTGCCAATCACAAGAAAAGTCTTGCCATCTTGGGTGATTTAATTCCTCTCAAACAATCTGTTATTGACTCAATTGGTCAATTATTGGAAGCTAATAAGTAATTTTAAATATATATTAAAGGTATTCTATTAGATTCTATTTCTAAATCACTAAAATTGATAACTATCACACTGTATTAAGCCCAAATAAGGGTAATATACTCCCATCCTTTTAATTTAGGATATTCAGGTTCAGGATGCAATTCCATATCTTTAAACAAATTTTTCAAATCCACGGATTGTGGAGTTCTAAATTTAGTTCTAGCATATATTTTGTACCCGACAAATAAAATAATCCCAAGAGGAATAATGAAATAAGAACCAAAAAATGATCCAAAATCAAAATTCCCATCAATAAAATTATCAAACCCAGCTGTAAGTAAAAATAAAGTCGAGAAGAATAATGAAAAATATGAAACATATTGAGTCCCAGGGAATTTATATGGTAAGTCATCTCTAGAATAACCTTGAGCTTTCAAGGCTCTTGACATTGCAATATGATTTAAAGCAATAATGATCCAATTAAGAAGAAGATTAGATGCAACAAGACTTTGAAACCAACCAAAAATCTTATCTGATCCTTCACTAATAGACATATATGCTAATGGAATAAGACAGCAAGCAAATAAGACTCCCACATAAGGCAATCCATGTTTATTGGTCTTTAAGAAGATCTTGGGTGCTTGTTTTTTTGCAGCCAATGCAAAAGCTACTCTGGACACTTTAACAATCAGTAAATTACCAGCAGAGATAGCTGAAGAACATACAATACCGTTGATAATATGAGGTAAAACAGGAATTTGGCCTTGCATGGCAATAACAAATGGAGAAGCACTAGCATCACCTGTAGGGGAAGCAATCTGATTATTGGTATAAGGAACAATTAAAGTTAAAATAAACACAGTAGCCAAATATAATCCAAAAACCCGATAAAATACTCTTTTTGCTGCTCTATAAATGGCTCTTCTTGGATGTTCTGCTTCTCCTGATAATAAAGCAATTCCTTGAATACCACCAAAAGAATAGACAATCGAATTAATGGCTTTCCAAAAACCAGCAAACTTCCCCAACAGTCCCACAGTATACCTTTCAGCAAAAGGACCAGGATCTATCCAGTATCTAAACCCAAGTCTCTCTTGACTAGGCACACCACCTAAATCAATGACCAAACCACTTATGATTAAAATGGCAATTAAAATGAGTTTCAAGATTCCAAATGTAAATTCTATTTCTCCATACCATTTCACATTATAAGAATTGACAATAACCATAAACACACCAAATGCAGTTATAAAAACAGCAGGATTAACGTCAGTCCAATATTTTGTCACCACAGAAGCTGCAGCTAATTCACTGGGGATAATTGCTGAATAAATATCAGTCCAGCCCATCATAAACCCAAGAGCATCATCAAGAAAGTGTTCTGTGTGTCTAATGTATCCACTAGTCACAGGCATTAAACAACCACATTCAGTAATACACATTTGATTAGCTCCTACAACTAATCCCACAATGACATAACCAATAAGCATTCCAACTGGTCCTGTGGAAGCCAATGTACCACCAGAAGATAAAAATAACCCTGTACCAAACACACCTACCAATGTAATCATACCCAAATGTCTGGCTTTCAAGGCCTTACTAAGCTTTCTTTCATGATGGAAATGATCAATGTAATCTTCATCCTCGCTGACATCTGATCTTGATTCGTTGAAGGATTCGAGATCTTCTTGGGTAGCGATAACTACATTTTTCTTTTCTTCAGGTTCAAGTGACATAATTAGTTTGGTTTCTGTAGAATATTTGGATAGTTGTGTATTAATTATGTACTCTAACAATATTCCCTAATTATGTTGTATAATTATATTTCTAAGATATATTTCTAAGATATATTCCCTAATTATATACCACAATTACATTCCCTATATCCCTAAAATAACAGATATGGTAATACTTTATCACTGATAAGGCTCTACGGAGCCATTGTCAAGCTTTTTTTAAATATATCCTTTTTGATAAGACTTATATGCGGCTAAAATATAAAATCTCTTTTTTCAACAGTAATATTACATATACCACCATAAAATTATCATAATTTTAATCTGCTGATCTTGTTTGTATTGTCCTACTTTTCTTTATGATCTTCTTCATCTCTTTGGTTTGATTCTTGTTACCTTCCGTCTCAATTCTAAGCCAAAATACCCCTTGACATATCATGCATTGGTTGCGAGCGTTTCCCAATAGGGTTCGAATGCTTGATAAGGATAAAAGAAGCTACTCGGTGACTTACGGTACTTTTGTAGTGATTTTGTAGAAGGTTTTGTTGTGTAAATACTGTAGAAAAAGAAGAGAGAGAAAAGAAGAAAGAAAAGAAGAAAGAAAAGAAGAAAGAAAAACAATGTCCTTTCATTTTCAACGGAAATATGACAATCTTTTTTTACTTTGCGTTTTTGAGAACAAACACTTGATTTTAATTGAGGACTTTTGGTACAGAAACCTAAATTTTTTGTTGTCAGTTTCAAGGCTTAACAACACGTATTATGTCTTTATTATTCCTTTACTTTGTGGCGTCTTTAAGTAGTGCTGCAGGCTAAATTATCTTCTTCTTCTTTGGTCTCGCATAGGATTGAAAATATTTAGTGCCGAAATCAAATGTAGAGATAAAGTGTAACGATAAGGGGTTCGAAGTCGGAAATGTTCCGCAAAAATAGTCCCTATAGTTCTCTATGTTCCTCTTTTTTGTAATTTTTCATTTCTTTTTCAAGTTTCCGGGTAATTTTTCAAAGTTTCTTTGTACACCTTTAATTTAAACCCCACCCTTATAGGTAGATGTGTGGATGTTACTTCCCCTGATTTACTTGATCAATTCATATTCTAAAACATGCAAAAACCCTTTTCAGAACTTGTAGTCGCCATTTTGGGTATTTTGACCTCCTCTTGTCGTATAATGTTGCATAATATTAGATGAGCTCCTTTTTATTAGAGGTTGAGAAATTTGATTTTTCACTAGAAATTACCGAAAATGGGTGCAAAAGAGAAGTTTTTGAAACTCTGTGTGTGGTCCTAATAGACAGTTAAATAATAAAACTCTTGTAATATAGGAGATTATGTTAAATGGCTTTCTATAAATACAGAACCTAATTCTGAAGTTATATCTTTTTTTCTATTCATTATCCATTCATTCGATTTCAATCTTTTTTTAAAATGTTATTAACTAAAACTATTATTGCTGCTGCTTTACCATTTTTTGTTTCTTGTGCTCCTTTACCTGAAGCTAGTCCTTCATTTGAGTTACCTGGAGACTCTGTAATGAGTCAAATCCCAATTGAGGAAAATCAAGAGTTAGTTTTTGCTGAAGCTGATGGTAAAGATTATGTTTTAGTTCTTAACTCTAGTGCTTTAGATTCGGAGTTAAAAAAGAGAGATGCCGATGCTGATGCTTTTAACTGGTTAAGTAGACAAAAGTATCAACCAATTACTAAAAGAGATGCTGATGCTGATGCCGATGCCGATGCCTTCAACTGGTTATCTAGACAAAAGTATCAACCTATTACTAAAAGAGATGCCGATGCTGATGCCGATGCCGATGCTTTTAATTGGTTATCAAGACAAAAGTATCAACCAATTACTAAAAGAGATGCTGATGCCGATGCTGATGCTGATGCCGATGCCTTCAATTGGTTATCAAGACAAAAGTATCAACCAATTACTAAAAGAGATGCCGATGCTGATGCTGATGCTGATGCCGATGCCTTCAATTGGTTATCAAGACAAAAGTATCAACCTATCACTAAAAGAGATGCCGATGCCGATGCTGATGCTGATGCTTTTAACTGGTTATCAAGACAAAAATACCAACCAATTACTAAAAGAGATGCCGATGCCGATGCTGATGCTGATGCTTTTAATTGGTTATCAAGACAAAAATACCAACCAATTACTAAAAGAGATGCCGATGCCGATGCTGATGCTGATGCTTTTAACTGGTTATCAAGACAAAAATACCAACCAATTACTAAAAGAGATGCCGATGCCGATGCTGATGCTGATGCTTTTAATTGGTTATCAAGACAAAAGTATCAACCAATTACTAAAAGAGATGCTGATGCTGATGCTGATGCCGATGCTGATGCTGATGCTTTTAACTGGTTAAGTAGACAAAAATACCAACCAATTACTAAAAGAGATGCCGATGCCGATGCTGATGCTGATGCTTTTAATTGGTTATCAAGACAAAAGTATCAACCAATTACTAAGAGAGATGCTGATGCTGATGCCGATGCCGATGCCTTCAACTGGTTATCTAGACAAAAGTATCAACCAATTACTTAAACCTTTTTCTTTCAATCGACTCTACGTGATATCTAATTAATTGTTTTCATTAAAATATACAAAAAAGCGAAAGCTTAAAAATTATTAAAAAGTACTAACTCTTATTAAGATCTTCCAAAAAAGAATTTTCTTGATGATTTAGGTTCAGGTTCAGGTTCACCATTGTAAGTAGATTGGTTATAAGGGTTTTGGTTATTAAAACTATCATTGTCATTATAAGTCATGTTTTGATTATTATTATAATTGGATTCTTCACTAGAAGAAACTTTAGGTTCAGAATTGGATTCTTCATAATCATCAGCATGTCTCTTTTTGTATTTATGAGCAGCACCTTTACCACTAACAACACACATCCAAATAAAACTAATTAACAAACAAGCAACAGCGGCCCATAAAATACCAAAACTTTTAGCACTAACATGAGCACTATAACCATTATCATTGAAAACATTTCTACCACGAACATGAGCAGCAGTAATAACAGCAGCACCAGCAACAGTAAATAATAATGCAATACCAGTGGCTACAGAACTTAAAATCCCAGATACAAATCCACTAAGACAACAAGATAATATCACAGGCACTAAGGAAACCACAGAAAATACAATACCAATTAAGAGGAAAGCATAAGCAAATCTTGTTAAATAATAATAAGTATCTCTGTTATCAGAAAATGACTCAGGAAGTCCTTTAGTAGAATCAAAGTTATCAGCTGGAGAATAAGCATAAGCAGGTGTAGTAGAAGTACAATCAAAATTCTTACCATCTTTTACTCCACACATATTATATAAAGTCCATCTTGTTTTACCAAAGGAAGTCCATGGTGTTCCATTAGTTTCTACTTCACTCCAATAAAATTCTCCTAAAACTCCAGAGTTATTAGCACCAACTAAATTGACAAAAAATAAGAGCAAGGCTGCACCTAGTAATAAAATTATTGGTATTAATGTAAGAAATCTTCTCATCATTTTGCTGGGTATTATAATTGAATAAAATCAAAATAAATTAAAATTAAATTGAATAAAATTAAATTAAACTAAAAAAAAAAAAAGAAAAGAAAAGTGTCTTATGATGACCTTTTTTTGCTTATATACTTTTTCAATATTATTTTAATTTTATAATTTGCTTAGCCATTACCCTGTCACACCTGAAATTGGATGCAAATATTTGAGTATTTTTGTTTTTCTTTACTTGCTAAATTGGTTCCTTTTTTGAAATTTGCAATGACCACTTTAGGCATTGTTAGTGTTATGGTCGTGGATATTGAAAGACGAGGCTTTTCTCATTGTTTTTTCGGTAATTGTGTTTTTCTTCACTCGTCCAGCCATTTGAAGTGGTTCGGTCGCATTCGCAGTGGAACAGTGAGAGTATTTTCCTTAAGGAGTAAAGTTATTACATTTATAACAATTGCACTACTTTTTTTTTTTTTTTGTTCTTTAGTTCTTCAGTTTTGTTAACAAAGGTATTGTTTGGGTTTATTACAAGTAACTTGAGATCTAGTGGTTCTTCTTTTTCTTTTTTGTTTTACGATCAATTTGTTAGTATATGAAGCGATAAGCGAGAATTTAGACTTGATATTAATGACTTGAATTTTTTTTTTTTTTATTTATGCTCAAGTACTATGGGAAAAGACATTGATACAAGTTTACATCAAGATCCAGATTTTAAAAAATTTGTGATGTCATTTGATAATTTAGTTGACGGAATGGATCATTTCCAATTAAATAACTCCAACCACCGTTCTAAGCATAAATCTCATCATTCTAATAAACCATCTGATGCTGGTTCTGGTATTGAAAACTTTGATGATGCTGTTGAATCAATCGATGATGGCAAAAATGATCTGTGTGGAGAAAATAAGGATAACGTCAAAGATAAGAAGGATTCTTCATCAGTTCCTAAATCTGAAGCAAATTTTGATTGCAATGCATTACCTTTGGTTGGTATAGACTATAAATCTTCTGGTAAGTTACTCTATGAAGGAACCAATGGTAAAGTCGTTAAAGGTACAGATAAGGAGCTTAAACCAGTGGTTATCAAAATACTTAAAATCCCTCAAGGGGAAAGTGAATCCAATTATATAAAGAAAAATGTTGGTGGATATGAACTTATCAAGTCATTAAAACATAAGAATGTTCTCCAGTATATTGATTTGTGTAAAACATCAGAATCATTTGAATTGGCATATATTTCTCCTTATTATGAACAAGGGGATTTATTGGGATTTTTAAGTAGCTTAAGAAAGAAAAAAGTTAAAATCAATTCTGATTTAAAAGATTCCCTATTCAAACAAATCATCAAAGGTGTTCAATATCTTCATGAAAATAATGTTATTCATCGAGATTTAAAACCAGAAAACTTCTTAGTGGATTCAGAAGGGGTTATAAAGATTGGTGACTTTGGTTTCTGTGTTGATTTGAATAATTTTGATGAAGATAACTTTTGGTCTGTTCATAACAAGGACTTATTTAGAGGTACTAATTCATTTAAAGCTCCAGAACTATTTAAGGGAGAATCACTCATTCAAGAAGGAGGAGGAAATGAAGAGGATTTAGAAAAAGTTAAACCATTAATTGATTTCAAAGCTTTGGATTATTGGACTTTGGGAATCGTTTATATCCAAATCTATCTTATGAAAAAGCCTTGGAATATCGCTGACATATCTGATCAAAATTACAAACTTTACGCAGAGAACTTCCCTTCCTCAGATAATTTGATAAACAGATGTATTGAAACTTTGGATGATAGAAATTTCAACTTTAAACTAAATCCTGCTTTACAGGTATTCCGTGATTTACACTTTGAGTCAAGAGCATTTATATGTAAATTATTACACCCTAATAAATCAAAGAGGTTAAATACAGAAGAACTATTGAATTCTCAATGGTTACGTCAAGTTTATGCCGATCCCAAAGAATTAATTGAAATGAATAGATGATATTTTATTAGATAAGATAATATTAGAAAAATATTCTATTTCATTTTTTCTACTTTATTCCACTTTATGACATCATGAATGTAATCTTTTAGCATATGTTATATAGGTTTCAATACACTTTGCAACCACACTACATCTTCCAATTGCTGTTTTAACCTCTTCGTCGCAGTTTCCGTCATCCACTACTTCCATCTTCCGGTACATAGCACGGTTGCACTGAAAAAAAATGGACGAGAAGCTAATTTTTCACTAGAACTACAACAGCATGTCTTCAAGTAAGTAACAAAAGTAAAGTATTTCAATTCAATGTACAATACTAACTAAAATCTAGACCCTAAAGAAACCAAAGATACCACTGATTACTCCCTTGCTAATTCTGATGTAATCCAAAAGTACAAAACTGGAGGTGAAATCTCAGGTAAAGTACTTCAAGAAGTTAAGAAATTAGCCGTTGATGGTAGTAAAGTATTTGACATTTGTCAAAAGGGGGATGAATTATTGACTGAAGAATTGTCAAAGATCTACAATTCTAAGAAAGCTTCTAAAGTTTTAAAAGGAATTGCTTTCCCAACTACTGTTAATCCTAATCATATTCCTGCTCATTTTGCTCCAACCAGTGAAAGTGATGAAGGAAACTTAACTTTAAAGAATGGTGATGTTGTCAACATTATGTTGGGTGTTCAAATTGATGGGTTCCCAGCAATCATTGGTGAAACTTTCATTGTAGGAGAAAGTGAATCATCACCAATTGAAGGTAAAAAAGCTGATTTATTGCATTCAGCTTGGAAGTCAAGTGAAGCTGCTATTAGACAATTCAAACCAAATGGTAGAAACTGGGATGTTACTAATATTGTTGACAAAGTTGCCAAAATTTATGAAACTACTCCTTTAGAAAGTATGTTGAGTCATAATCAAGAAAGAAATGTTATGTATGGACCTAAAGAAATCATCTTAAACCCTACTAAAGAAAACAAGAACCAACTTGATACTCATAGATTTGAAGAAAATGAAGTCTATGGTTTAGATATCTTAATTTCTACTTCTAATGATGGTAAAGTTAAATTATCTGATTACAAAACTTCATTATACAAATTAACTGGTAACTCTTATGCTTTGAAATTAAAGACCTCCCATCAAGCTTTAGGTGAATTTAGACAAAAAGCTAGTGGTTTATTCCCTATGAACATTAAAAACTTGGATGATGTCAGAAAAGCTAGAATGGGGTTAATTGAATGTGTTAACCACCAAGTGTTATTAAGTTATGATGTTATGACCGAAAAGGAAGGTGAATATGTTGCTCAATTCTTCACCACTTTCGGTGTCACCAAGAATGGTATTGTTAAGTTCACTTCTCCTTCTTTCAACCCTGTCATGTACAAGACTGATAAGAAGATTGATGATGAAGACTTGACTTCTTTATTAGCTCAACCAATAAAGACTAATCCAAAGAAGAAAAACAAGAATAAATCCAAACAATAGATGACGTGAGCTATGTATCTTTTCTTTTAGTTAGATGTATATATATAATGTTATATGCACGTCATACTAAAGCTGTCTTCATCATCATCTCTTGATGCCGCACACTGATAAGCGATAACTTCGTCCGTATCCTCTTACTTCTCATATTTTATCTGTAAATGTCAACTGATTTCTCCAAATTCAACTCCAGAAGATCAACAGTCTATTCCACAAAGGGAATTGTGGCTTCAACGCAACCATTGGCTAATAGTGCTGGGGTTAAAATTTTATCTAAAGGGGGTAATTGTGTGGATGCAGCTATAGCTGTAGCTGCAGCTTTGTGCTTAACTGAACCCGGTTCTACAGGTATTGGGGGTGATTGTTTTGCTTTATACTATAAGAATTCTACTAAACAAGTATTGGGGTTAAATGGATGTGGAAGAGCTGCTAAAGACTTGAAGATCAAGGATGTCTATGATGAATTGAATAAGGGTGAGCCTATGGCAAGAATCCCTTACACGTCTGTATTTTCTGTGGTTGTTCCTGGAGCAATTGCTGGATGGTATGATTCTTATAAAGAATGGGGATCAGGTAATGTGTCATTTGCTGAAATCCTTGAGCCGGCGATTGAATTGGCGACTGATGGTTATCCTATGTGTGAATTGGCAGCCAGAAGTTGGAGAAACTCCGTTGGGAAATTGAAAAGTCAAAACCCGGATGTGGATATTAATTCTCATCCTTTATTGATTAATGAAGGGAAAGGTCCTTATGAAGGTGACTTTGTTAATAATCTTCAAATCGCTGAAGCATTAAAACTCATTGGAGAAAAGGGTAAGGATGGTTATTACTCTGGTCCTATAGCTGAAGCTATAATCGACCAAACCTCTAAAAGAAACCATAAGTTATCTCTTGATGATTTGAAAAACCACACCTCTACTTTTGTTGATCCTATTAAACTAGATTTTGAAGACTATCAAATCTGGGAAATCCCCCCTAACGGCCAAGGTCTTGTAGCTTTGGTTGCTTTAGGAATTATCCAGGAACTTCATAATAGTGGTGAAATTAACTTATATGAATTGAAACACAATTCTGTTGAATATTTACATCTTTTGATTGAAACCTGTAAATTAGGATTCTATGAAGCTAATGACTCTGTTACTGATCTTGATTTTAAGAATGTCCCATTGGAAAAGATTTTATCCAGTGAATACTTAAAACAACGTTCTAAACTATTCAATAAAGATAAGATCATTGATCCTGATGAATTCGAAGTACCCATACCAGATCCTAAATTCAAAACCGACACTACCTACTTCACAGTTTCTGATTCCAATGGTGATGCTTGCTCCTTTATTAATTCTGTATATCAAGGATTTGGTAGTGGAATCTTGGTTCCAGAATATGGATTTTGTTTACACAATAGAGGAGCTAATTTCAATCTAACTCCTGGTGCTGATAATTGCTTGGAAGGAGGTAAAAGACCTTACCATACTATTATTCCTTCTATGATGACCAGGAAAGATGGATCTTTATTTGCTTCCTTTGGTAATATGGGTGGGTTTATGCAACCTGTAGGCCACGTCCAACATGTTTTAAATCTCTGTGTCTTTAACTTTACTCCTCAACAGTCTATTGATCTGCCTAGGTTCTGTCTTGATCCTGATCCTGATTATCCTGATACAGGTTTGGGTGCTGATGGTCCTGTAAGTACACCAAAAACAATTGTTTCTTTAGAAGATGGTATTACACAAGAGATCATTGATGGGTTGCAAAAATTAGGACATACTACAAAACCTGTTAGTGACTACAATAGAGGTTTATTTGGTAGAGCACAAATCATCAAAAATGAGTCCAAGAATGGTAAGTTAATATATGCTGGAGGATCAGACTTAAGAGGTGATGGTGCTGCCGTCAGTGTATAGTTGGAACGTATTTAAGCAATATATAAAAGGACAATATAAGACAGTAGTAATAACTATAAATTGAATTGAAATGGTGAAAACTATAGTTAAATTGTACAAAGGAGCTTTAGTAACTTACATTGATATTTTAATAATATTTTAGTTACAATGGACTATAAAGATTCATAATGATTAATAAAGATTCAAATAAACCTGGATATAATTTTTTATTCTTGGGAAATGTTCCAAATTCGACGCTGTGGCATAGTTGTTCTGACCACAGAGCATGTTCGCAGTAGTGAATGGTTTCGTAGTGTAGGGGTTATCACGTTTGGTTTTGACTAATGCGACCCACTAAGTCCAGGCTTAAGGGAAGTTAGAGAAACATCCAAACGACCCCGGTTCGAATCCGGGCGAGACCTTTATTTTTTCCCATTTTTTTTTTATACTTAGACTATATGCCATTATTAACAATTAAAATTATTTTATATACTCTTTTAAACACAGGTATTGCCATAACCTATTTGTTAGAATTTTTCAGAATTTTTTTTGTTAATTTCCTATTTCTAAAAATTCTATTTGAAAGAATAATAATATTTGCAGTTTTTGTAGTAGTTACTCAGAAATAAAATAAATCTAGAAATTTTTTTGAATAATTACTAAAAAATTATTATAAATTCAGTACTACACATATAGACCAAGAGAAGCACTCTTATAATTCTTTTTCTATCAAAACTTTACCACAAACCTTTATCTTCAACGTTCAATCTATCAAATAGTTTGCAGCAATAGATATCGTGCTCGGTACAATAGTGAGGACTGATATCATATGATTACTCTCGCAGTTCATTTACCATACTAACAAGATGAATGACGTAGTGGAAAGATTTGACGAGTTAGGAAGAGAACTAGAAAAGGTATCCATGGCGGCCAGTGACCCTTCATCTGATACATTTGAGTGTAGTGAACGTTATAATGATGATATAAAGATTAAAACATATGCTTCTTCATTTGACTTACGATCAGTTGACGATAAACCCGATTTAAGAAACTTAAAATATCGTACACCAACGGAACATTTACTATGTCCAATATGTCAACAGCCATTCATAAAGCCATTGACAACAATATGTGGTCATACATTTTGTAAGGATTGTATTTATGAGTGTTTCAAGATGTCAAGAGATTCACTATCTGATGGGTTTGGATTATGTCCATTAGATAGAACTCTTATTAACTCCACCGATTCCAACGAATTATTCCCCACTCCTATACTTATAAATAATCTAGTTGATGAATTGCATATTTACTGTTTGAATAGTGAAAGAGGATGTGACTGGACTGGTGCTAGATGGGAAATAGATCATCATGTTTTGAGTGACTGTAAGTATACTGGTGTTGAGTGTGATGGGAAGAGAGCTAATGGTAAGGTTTGTAAATTGTTGGTTGAAAGAAGATTTCTAATGAGTGATAGTGAAAATGAAGAAGGAGAAGGGGAACATCAACAAGATGTGGAAAAAATAAATATTGAGTTTAGTGAATGTGTTCACAGGATATATCAATGTCCATTCTGTGTTACTGAAATAACTAAATTAAATGAAGAAGACCACCTACAGAATGAATGTTTATTCAACTATAAAACCTGTGAGTTATGCTTAAATGATATGATACCCATGAAGAACTTGAATAAGCATAAAGAAAATTGCACCAAATTAGGTAAATTTGTATGTCCAGCAAACTCTATTGGATGTAAATTTGTTGGACACAATGGACCATCATTAGATAATCATATGGAAAATAGTTGTCAACTTAATGGATTTTTACCATATTATGAACTGATGAATGAAAAAATTAATACATTGAGTGGTGAAAACCATTATTTACAACGTGAAATCAACAAAATATTGAATCTGGTAATTCAAGGTAAAATCACTAATTTGGGCTATAATGAACCCATAGAAGAGATAAACAAATTCAGTGATATTGATGAAGCTGATAAAGATAAACTAATCTATTTTAACTATGAAATAGATCGATTGAAATATCAAATTGATGAAAAGTTAATTCCTTTTGTTAACAAGCAAACAAACGAGAGGGAACCAATATTGAATAATTTAATTAACGATAATTTTATGATGAAAGATGATTTAAATTTACAAAGAATGTTAATCAATAGTTTAAGAAAACAAATTCAATTCATTCTATTTAAAAACCATAGACCTTCATTTACCGGTTTGGGTAGTCAAGGAATAGGTCAATCTTTATTTGAAGATACGTCTGATTTTTCAGATTCTGATGAAAGAATGAATTTGAAATTATAAATAGACAGTATGTAAATAATGCATATATTTTAACATTTTTGAAAATAAGAGAAAGTATATTATGCTACCACAATTTTAAGAGATCATCCCAATCATTATTTGCTCTTCTATTCCAATAAGATTTTTCACCTCTGTTGTAAACCCATTCACCGGAATCAGGACTGCTTGAATTACCAATATGATGGAAAAACATAGGCTTGTGTTTCTTGGATGATTGTTCTAGTTCTTTTCTTCTTGTTCTTTGATTTTCTTCAAGTTCATTCTTTAATTCCTCTGCTTTTGGTATATCAGATTTCAAATAAGCATCAATATCAGGACGTAATCTGGAATCAGTAGGAGCTAAATAACCTCTTTCCATATCGGTTATTTGAGAAGTTTCAGCTGCAAATTGAGTGAATCCAAATCTCTTGTTTGATTTTGGTAATAACGGACCACAAGTCCAAATGACTTTTTCAGTAGAATTAGTATTCAAGGTCATGGACTCAGTCCATTTACCTGAAACAGTATAGTCCAATTGTTTCTTTGAAGAATCAAATGCCTTAATGGATAAATCCTCTGATCTTCCACTGAAAACACCACCTTTAGCAAAATCAACAACAGCCCTGTAACCAGAAGAAGACTTGACCGTCATACTTCCAGTAGGTTCAGAATATTTTTCACCAGCAATAATATTCTTTAACATAGAAGTTGGTTGACTCCATTGAAACAATTCATTAGTAGATTTAATTGTCAATTTAACTACCCCCTTAGTGATAACTTCAGCAGTTTTACCCCAGAATTTTTGAGAAGGTGATGGATTAAAAGATAACGACCAATCCTTAGATTCAACAAAAATAGCAAATACCGGAGGTCTATGACAAACCTTTTCACTTATTAATCTGAGACCCTTGTCCTCACGAACTAATTCAAAAGTTTCACCCAACAATGGATTGAAAGGTTTTCTTGCTACTCTTTCTTTGTCTCTAACAGAAGATAAAGAACTCACGGCGAAAGCTGCGATTCTCAATATTTTTTCACCAGATGTGTCACCAGCTTGCAAAGCATGATTTATGACATCAGAATACTCAATGATTTCAGAAAACTTTTGCAATATAGTCACTGGTTCATTCATATCTACTGGCATAGCAATTGATGTTAAATCTTTACCAACATTTTTTCTGACAAAACTTAAAATACTTGGAGGAGCATGGTTCCATTCAGGAATATTACAAGTTCTTTCAACATGCTCATGAGGCAATGGATATAAGCTATTATCTTTATCTTCACCCCCAGTAGTGGCTCTGGATTCAGTTTCTTTTATGATAGATAATTCTTTATCCATAGTGTCATGAGAGCTTTCTGATCCACTTGACGAAGAGTCATCATCCTCATCCTCATCATCATCTTGATCATCAACAATTTCATCATCATCCTCATCATCTTCGTCATCATCTCCAGATACATTTTTCATCAATTGAATAACACCTCCATTAGTTTCATCAATATAATCTTTAGCATCATAGAAATCATTGGAAGAAAACAATGATAAGGCATCATTAATATTAGTTGGTTTCATATGACCCTTTAATTTATTGACCAACCTATCAATGTTCTCATTAACATCATCTAAATCAGATGTCATGTTATTGTTTGAAGATTTAGACTTTATTTTATCTATTTTCAATTGAATGGCACTTAAATCACCAATTACGTACGAAGGTAAATAAGTATTGTTGTCGTCATCATACTTGATTTCTTTATGGAAAGTGGCTGAACCATTATTCTCGTCATAATAAGTCTTTTTAAGGGTGTTAAAAGCATCAATCCAAATATCAAAGTCATGTTTATTTAAAGCTTTTAAATCCCAAGCTTCCATACCAGAATCAATAATTATCTCTAATCGTTTTGGATTAGCACTAATAATAGATTGATTAATAGGCATTTGGCCTCTTAATTTATTATCATTGACTCTAAAATAAGACAAAGTACCATATTTTAAGTTTAAAACAAAGTATCTTTTAACAAAACCTTGTAACTTCTTTCTTCTCTTTTTCAACAAAACACTTTGTAATAATTCACCATTTTTTGGTCTTAAAATATTATTACCAACGTTATTATTCAAATCCTGGAAATTTACATGCTTTCCGTCATCGACTGGTTGAGTGGGAGGAGTTACAGGTGATGGGTAACTTAAAGACACATGTTTGAACTTATCGACAGTATTAATACTATCATTCGATAAGATTTTCGAACTGAATAAAATCTTTTTCCCAGTGGTTTTAGAAAATGAATTATCAAAAATAAATGCATAAACCCCAGATTTACTGACATCTAATTTCCCATGAACTAATTCATCCGATAATAATTTGTTATAATTTTTAATTAACCGTAATTCACCACTATTTATATTATTGGATAAAGTCGATGATCTTGACTTGGTTTTAAAAAAAGGTTCGGTGACTTTATTGACTGAAGTAACCGAATTGGACCTATTTCTATTACCAAAAGGAGGGGCCGAAGGAGCAGCCAAACCTTGAAAGGAATTACTACTCTGTTGGTGGGGTACAGATTGAGGATTAGGTGGTGGCTGTTGAGATAATCCTGTGGTAGAAGGAGTTTGGGAAGCCGAGGCAAAGGAATCAACAGTACTGGAAGAATTGTTCCATTCTTCAATATTTTCAAGATCACCATTCTCTTGTCTTTTATAAATAGCAAAGTTGACTGACTTTTTCAACGGTTTCACCTGCCAATCTATAATAGATTTGTCAGGTACATCAACCCACTTAATTAAAAAGTCTTTAGGATGAACTTCTAAAGTTTCCATACTTCTCAAGTATTCAGCAAAATAGGTTTTCACTAAATTTCACTAAATTTCAGTTTTCAATGAAAAGTTGAAAATCGGTGAAAGTTAATTCAAAATCACAGATAAATGTTATTATTTAAGGAATTTTCGCAGTGGAGTAATCCATATCCACGACTCCATACTGTGAAAGGAGAGATAATGTTCAATAGTTTAACGTGTAACCTGAGAGCAGAGAGAGAAAACAAAAAGAAAAGAAAAAAAAAAATATATACAAATTCAAGAAGATTTGATATGTTTATATTTGTGGTTATAATCTAAGTTTTTTCATTCATGAAGAAACAAAGGTGGAACGTCAAGATCACGATCAAAACTTACAATTTATGATGCTCGGTTACTATCTACGTCATTATCCCCGGATATTGCATCGTAAAAAAATCACATTCAGTGAAAAATGTGAAACGCTGGCTATAAAAGGGGAAGTGTTGGAGAAAATAAAACTGTGTAAGAAGAATAAGAAATGAAAAGAATGCAATGACATTTGAGAAAACATAGATAACATGATAACCAGCATAATCACAATAGTGTTTTGTCTCTTCTTATGCTTGACGGGAATTCATATATGTCGCTGCGAGATCCTGGGCGTAGGGCTGAGGTGCGTCTGGTTCCAACTTCCTTCGTGAAACGCTCAGATATCCGCAGAAAAACACCCCGAGGATTGTAGCACGAAAACAACCCCTATATGGACTAGGGCGCGACTTTTTGTTTCAACAAGTGGTTCTGTGGTCTAGTAGGTTATGGCACTTGCTTAACACGCAAGACGTCCCCAGTTCGATCCTGGGCAGAATCATTTATTTTCTTTTTTTTTTTTTCATTTTGACTACACACCTTGTGGTTTAAGCAAATGTAATATAGTTTAGTTTCAAAATACTTACTAACCATTTCAATACCTGACATAGTCAACCACATCTAACCCTATTTAACTCTTTCTCTTACCAATCCGGCTAAACAATCACTGCACAAACTCTTATCAGTGATTCGATAATCCGCATTAACGTTATGCACTAAACTGTTATCTAAATTTCCACTTCTCATTCTTAACAACATTTTTTCTTATTTCAAGTGACTTTTTGATGTCTTCTAGTCAGCAAAATACCTCTAGTACTCAGAGAGAACATGCCCACGAAGCCTTAGTTGACTCTAGTACAGGGGTTTCTGGAGTTATGGTTGAGGATATGATAGACGAAGAGCAAAATGATCAAGGATCAGGTGAAGGTCAACGGTTAATAGACAATAACACCAAAAATTATGGAACTTCTGTAACTGATCAAGAGACTTCTCCAGCTAAAAAGAAAGATTATGATGGGTATGCTTTATCACGGGCGGAATTTTTACCGGTTGTGTCTACCATTTATATGTGTGCATTTTTATCAGCATTGGATGGAACTGTGGTATCGACATTATTAACTAGAATTGC
The DNA here is from genome assembly GCA_030573955.1 of Yamadazyma triangularis. NCBI lineage: Eukaryota > Fungi > Ascomycota > Pichiomycetes > Serinales > Debaryomycetaceae > Yamadazyma > Yamadazyma triangularis. The sequence goes on along the minus strand of JAJMEC010000065.1, from coordinate 52,132 downwards.
TTCTGATTTAAATGCTGTAGCTGATATGAGTTGGATAGCCACAGCTTATCTTTTATCTTCAGCAGCTTTTCAACCATTATATGGGAAGTTGTCTGACATTTTTGGTAGAAAAGCTATTCTATTATTCTGTGTGATTATGTTTGGAATTGGTTGCTGTATTAGTTCTTTCAAATCATTATATATGGTTGTATTAGGTAGGTTTATTACTGGAATTGGTGGATCTGGTCTTACTTCTGTTGGTACCATTACATTATCAGATTTAATTCCCCTTAGAGATAGAGGGGTTTATCAAGGTGCTGCCAATATTGCTTTCCTGTTGGGTGCTGCTTCTGGTGGTATCATAGGTGGTATAATTAATGATACTCTTGGTTGGACATATGTGTTTATTCTTCAAATTCCAGTGACGGTAATTATCTGGTTTGCGTTATATTTCAACCTTAATTTACCTGAAGGATCAGCTGGATTAGGTGATCATGGGAATATGAAGCTGAAACTAAAAAGAATTGACTTTTTAGGTTCTTTCTGTTTAGTAATGGCCCTTATTATTATTTTATTGGCAGCTTCATTAGGTGATCAATATTTTACTTATACTTCTCCTACATTTTTCGTATTATGTGGATTATGTTCAATTTTTTTGGCATTATTTGTTTATGTGGAGATGTACGTTTCTCCAGAACCTATAATTCCAATTGAGTTGATTGGTCACAGAACTATCTTGGCTTCTTCGGTTTCTATTTGGTTCTATACCATGACTGCTTTCACTTATATTTATTATTATCCTATATATTTAAGCTCAGTCATTGGTTTATCATCAACTCAAGTAGGGTTAAGAATTATAGCTAATTTCTTTGGTGTGGCTATTGGTTCTTTTGGTTCTGGAATATTCATGAAAAAGACTGGTAAATACTATAAATTGACAGTATTAGCTGGAATTATTATTATCTTGGGGAATGCCGATTTCAATCTCATGAAACCATCTATCCCAAGCTGGGCACAACTTGTGTTGATGTTTTTCCCTGGTTTAGGTTATGCAGTGATGCTTACTATTACATTGTTAGCATTAATTGCCGCTGTTCCTGTAAAAATGCAAGCAGCAACTACTTCTATTCAATATACTTTTAGATCTACAGGTTCTACATTAGGAATATCAGTAGCATCTGCTATTTTCCATAGTATATTGAAGTCTCGTTTGCTTCAAGACATACCTAAAGTGGTAAATGATACTAACAAGGCGAAAGATATAATTAACAATGCCATGGATAACACTTATTATAGTAGACAAGTTCCTGAGAAGATAGGAAATGTCATTATTGGATGTTATGAAGTAGCTAACAAAGGTGCATTCAATTTCAGCTTAATATGTGCTGTTATAGGAGCTATTGCATCTTTATTTATGAGAGAACACAAGTTGCACACTTCCGTTGATAGAGATTAGATATAAATATATAGATGGTTTATTATTTATATTCTTATAGATAATTATAGATTGACTCTATTTAATACAATCAAGAGTCTTGATCATCTAAGTGCTTGATTCGATAAGCATGTCCTTCACCTCCATAAACAACAATGGTTGGTTTCTTATGGATACTATTATCGTTATTGTCATCATCATTACTGTTGGAGACTGTGTATAGATTCGAAGAATGATTATTATTAATCAAATTTTCACCTTCCAAATTGAAACTAGTGATGTTTTTAGGAACCCGATCTTTATTATTGGAAGAAAAAGGTAAAAAAGGAGAACTTAACCTGGAATACGGTTTTGATGTTAACATGGGAGATAAAACTGGTGATAAAGCCTCATCGTGACTTATTGCTCTGTTTAAAGTATCATCAATAGTAGATTCAATTAATTCATTTTCTGTAGATGCATTTATGTTAATTAAAACCACCGACACCAAGATACTTATAATTCCAATGAAATAAGTAGTACTTGTTCCAGATGAGGAATCACCAGAAAATTTCAAGATTAAATAATCAATAAATATAGTTATTGGAACAGCACTAGTCAAAGTCAATGAAGTGATTAAAGGACTAGTTAATAACAGGGCCAATATTGTGAAATAATCACTTATATAAGTGAAAAATGCATTAGTAAGAACCATCATCAATATTGTGTTATTAGGAGGAGGAAATTCAAATGGTTCGAATCCAGTGATATTACTTATATAGATGATTGGAATTCCAAGAATTAACGAAAATAATCCCACATATCCAAATAACTTCCTTTCATCGGTAGTTCTTTCACCTGTGCCACATGATACCTTCATTATGATTAAATAAAAGGCATACATTGAAGCAGCACAGATAGCTAAGATATTACCGAAAAGAGGATTTTTGGGTACATACTTATTATCACCATCTTCATTAGCTCCAATCTTAGCATCACTTATATTGATCAATAATATCCCCGTAAATGAAGATACAATGCAAAACACCTTCTTAATAGAAAAGCTATCGATATGCAAGAACCTTCCAACAACCAAGGTGAATATAGATGTAGTAGACGATAACACTGTCAGGTTAGAAACCGAAGTGTATTTCAATGCAGAAAGACCAAATATGTTATAAACAAAATAAATTATTGATATCTGAAAGCTTAATTTGATGATTTCTACAGTTGTAAGGGGGATAGGGGCTTCAAGATGATCAACTTTTTGGCTTTCATCATCATTTTCATCGTCACTTTCATCACCACTTACATTTTCTTCATTAACATGGTTGAAATATAAACCCCGTAACCCAACTTTAAACACGTTCTTTATCCCTTGAAAGAATTCAGGAACCAAATTAAATACAAAACATGAGCCTGCTAGATAAGCACATAGAACAGGTTTCTGATAAGTATCCCCTTTCAAAACAGAACTCACCACTTCTAGACCTATAATCCAAGTAGTTATGGCAATAAACAAGAAAAACAAGCCTAGTCTGAAGTTGTTAACTTCATTTTGTTGAATAGCGTCTATTATCTCTGATCCATTATGGGATAACAGGGTTTCTATACTTATACCTCGAGTTAAAGGAGATTTTATGCGGGAAGTAAATGATTTAGGAGATTGAATGATTCTAGAAGAATCAATTGAATTTGGAGAATGCACAAACTTGGGTGAAGGCAGCATTAAATAATGAAAGGGAAAGGAGAAAAGCTTAAAAACAAGGAACAAGTGAAATGAGAGATTTCGCATCGAATTGCTCGATTCGGTAGTCTTTGCAACAACGAAAAAGTGTTGATAAAAAGAAGAGAGATAAGTTAAGTGGATGAGTTAAGACGTTAAGCTAAAGATAAAATTAGTAATAAATAAGTATAAAATTCAATAAAAAGAATAGGTAGCAGCTAATCTCTTATCTAGATGTTCTCTTGCAGTTATAGATTGGTTAGCATTATTAGCACCTCTACCTTTTATTGAACTAGTAGCTTCACTAGGAACAGGAGTTAATAAGGTATCATCATTAGGGTGACTGAAAAACACAATAGAATAACGATCTTGACCAGTTTCTTGGACTTTTGCTGGGAATTTAACTCTATGGATAGTAGATTTAAGTAAACCCGCCGTCCAGTAGCTTAATTGATCAGCAATATTAACCACAATAGGTGGGGCCTTTCCGGGAAATTTTGATTCATTATTATCAATAAAAGGTACTGGTTGCCATTTTTTATCAACAGGAGAATAAATTTCTAGACCTTCTTGATTTTCTTGTTGAAATAATAAAGTTATGGAACCATAATCGGTATGGGCACCAGCTCTAATAACAGCTTCAGGGCTTACTTTCTTTTGTCCTGGATAGTGCAAGAATCTAAAAGTAGAACCACTAGGCTTTTCAGGAACGTATTTGGAGTCAAACCAATCACTACCTTTGGTGGACTCAGAATCTTGAATCTTAAGCCCAATAGCTAATAATTTTAAAATAACCAAGTTTAATTCATTCAACTTAACTATAGCCGATCTAATAATGTCTTCTCTCTTAGTGTCTTCTTTAAACCAAGTGGGATAATCTTTCTCACAATCACCGTTCAATAAGTTTAATTGGGCAAAGTTCATTGCTTCTTTAGGATCACCTTTTTTTTGAAGTTTAGGGTCTAAATTTTCACCACCATAATTAGTATAACCATGGTTACTCTGATCGATCTCATACTTCATCTTATAGTCTTCAGACAAAGCAAAGAAATCTTTACTCAACGTAAATAATGCATCGACTTCTTCTTTAGAAAAGCTATGACCTTCAATAAATAAAAATCCTTGCGAAGCAGCAGCATTTAACATTGCATCACCAGATTTCTGATTGATTTCTGATATATCAATGATTTGTAATGGGTTTTCCTGCGATACCATATTGAAAATAATATATAAAAAGGGAATAAGTACTTTAATTAAAAGTTAATTTAAAACAGCAACAAAAGGAATAAAAAAAAAGAGGAAAAGAAAAAGGAAAAGAAGAAAAAAAAAAAAAGGTTATTTCGTCTCCTTTTATAATATCACATCTTCTAAGAAATACTTTAATCCGGCGCACCGAATGAAAAAAAAGATAAAACCGGGGACAAAGATAACAAAACGGTCTGTCACGTGGAAATATCAGACCATTCTCCATCACAGTGAGAACACCATCAAAAAAGTGGAAATCACCATCCACAAACACGTCTTGGTTTTGACACTTTGTTATTACGCAAAACAAATACAGAAACAAGAAACGAGAAACGATACAATGTCAAGTAACATACAAATAAACGACGACATTCCCCAGTACTCAGCAAACATCGTTCCCTGTAAAATCCACTACAACGGACCAGCAAATACCCAAGACTACTATACGTGTACCAAGACGTGTAACGAGGGGGTCCATGAAAGCTACTTCAGAGGGTGTAAATTCGTTGGAAAAACCATGGACATTGGAAACTACAACGGTTATATAATAGAGCAGTCAGAGGGTTTGGCTCCTGTAGACAATGGCGATGAGAACGAGGGAGGTGATTACAAAGTGATCCATAACTATGCGACTGTGGGAAAGTTCAATGACATGGTAGTTTACGGCCACGACCGCTTACCAGCGGCAAACGATCAGTATGGACTCATGAGCGACTGGGAGAAAATAAGTCGTGCTATACATAGTGAGGGAGAGGAGCAGTGAGAGGAATAGTGAGAAGAGTGATTGTGTAGTGGTATAGAACATTGTACATTATAAGACCGCGATTTGTGAGGATGTATTAGATGAGTCTCTTTGTAGATGAATATGATGGATTTCTTGATAGTGATGAGGAGGAGATAGAGGGTGTGATAAAGAGGCGGCGGTTGGAAGAGGGAGAGAAAGAGAAAGAAGAGAAACACGAAGAAGAAGACAAAGAAGACAAACAGGAAGAGGAAAGCTCCTCAGACACTGAATGGGAAGACATTCCCTTAGGCCCAACTCCCAATCCAGAATCCTTTATCATCCCCATTCACAACAAAACAAAAAACTATGATTTCATTCTCCAGAAGAAAAAGCGGCTTTCTATTCATCATCTTTCTTTAGTTTCATACATGTTACACGGGTTGCTTCGAAACCGTCTTATAAATCATCCTTCTGTTGTCAAGACATTGAAGAAGTTGGCGCCACAGTCAATCAAATCAAAACTCAAGCGTTTATTGAAACAATCGTCTCCATCCAAGCAGAATGACGTAGAGTTAATCTATGTGCTAAAGTACTTGATAAAGTGGTTTCGGCTCAACTTTAAAATCACAAGCAATGGCTTAAGAGTCTTGGGTTATTGTCCTAATGATAAATATGATAAGTACTTCACGTCCAACTCGGCCAAGTTCAATGACATTCGACAATTTTGTTCTTTGGTAAAGAAGTTCCAGCATAATCGTGATTTAGGAGCTCAATTATTCTGTGGTTTATTGAGATCATTAGGGTTAGAGTCTCGTTTGGTATTCTCTTTGCCGGTATTACCGGTTCAAAATCCTAAGCTTCAACCGAAACTTAATTTAACTAGATTAGCCAATAACAAGGACTTTGATTTGTTATATCCTTATTTTTGGACTGAGGTGGTTAACCCTTTTGATTCTTCAGAGATTATAGTATTAGAGACTTGTGCTTTCCATGATGAAGAAAAGAGACTTACCAGAGTTAAGAGATACTCGTCTAATCCTACTATCAATAATGCTTATACGCCTATTTTCTGTCCGGTAAAAGATCAATTTAATCAGATGACTATGAGTTACGTAGTTTCTTATGATAACAATAATCTAGTGACTGATGTAAGCTCCAGGTATATGTCCAACATAAGTTTCCGGTGGTTCAATAAGTTGGATTTGAAAACAGAACTGGGTCGTTCTTTTTTGCTATATCAATCTATTATAAGGTCTTTAAACTCAAGAACCTCATATATCAATGAAGACTTACACAATAGAGAACTAGATACATTAAGATACTTGGGTTTAAATAACTTTGACCTTCCTACATCTTTATCTCATTTGAAAAGAAACAATAATGTCACTTCCAAAGCCAGCTTAAGGTATAATGAAGTCATTGATGACAATGCAAAACCACTTGCTTATATTAATTTGAATCAACAAAAAGTTCCAGTTTATTTCAAGAACTCAATAATCGTAGGAAAGTCTGAACTGCAATGGAAGTTTTTGGGCAGATCGGTTAAACCAGATCAACTTAACTATCCCATCAAGTTAACCAAGTCATTATTACCACGAACGATAGCTAGAAAGAGAATTCACAATGTAAATGCATTGAATGATCCTGAAAAAAATGAAGTAAGTCTTTATTCATTCCAACAAACTTGTCCTTATATTAAAGATAAAGTCTTAATATCTGATACTGGCATAAAGTCTCTTCCTCGAAATAAGTATGGTAACATTGAAATTTTCAGAGATTCCATGATTCCCGACAATTGTACTTGGTTGAAACTTTCTCATATAGAAAAAATCCTAACTTATCAGGATCGGTTCCCCAATCCTATAAATGAACAAGTTCAGTTTGTTCCAGTGGTTACAGGGTTTAATTTTCGAAAATATGGTTATGCTATCCCTATTAAATGTGGCGTTTTAGTATTAGAAGAGCAAACTATAATAGCAAAGAAGATTTGGCTTTATGGTCAGATGTATAGACAGAAATTACTCCAGAAAAAGAAAAAGCTTACAGCTTTAAAAGCATGGAACTATTTTTATAAACGGTTAAAAATTATAAAACGTATAGACAATGGGTTATGATATGAGTTTTATTTATAATCAGGTGGAGCTCCAGTGATGCTAATTGACAGAAATTTGTTGGAAGGACTAAAGTTAATTGTAGCCCCATCATTCACTAGTCCTTCCACATCATATTTCTGTTTAATCTCCGAAAGTTCTGTTTCAGCAATTCCAAGAACATCTTTGGGCAACCAAACTTTGGGTACTTCATACTTAAAGTATGGATGCAAGTATAACATATTCAAGTTCAGCATGTTGTTTTGCTGTGAATCATCATTATCATTATTATCATTGTTATTACCCGTATCATCATCATTGTTATTACCTGTATCATTATCATCATTGTTATTACCTGTATCATTATCATCATTGTTATTACCCGTATCATTATCCCTAAGAACAGGAAACGATGAAGTGTATTTGGAGTATCTCTCATAAATGGTGATATTACCAAAAATAGTCATTAATAATATCCCTGTCATTATCCATCCTTGTACCTTTAAAGAATTATTACCACTAGAATTTTGCAGCAAAAAGAAGATACCAATAAGGCAACATTCTAAGCAATATATTCCAGAATAAAGATATAACAATGCTGTTGGATATAATCGTCCATATGTCTCTGATTCATTGATGTGACTGTAAATATATCTTAATGAGTATTTATAGTAAAGTAATACTAATACTAGAATGAAGATAACAAAGATGGAAATCAAAGGCGATATTATACTATAAGTTAAACCAATTGAAGCATAAACTGAAAATACAGGATAAACAGTCCCCCATTTGACTCTTGATAAGTTTGTAATGGTTGCAAACTTTCTTCTGGGAGTCTTATCAAAAAATTTATGATAAAAGTAGTTTGAAATAAGATGATTAATTCTTAAAAAGTTATTCCCACAGAAAGATAATGCTTTCACGGCAATGAATTGAAAGAAGAATATAGCAGCTTTAGGGAGATTAGTAGCCAACATTACTGGTATTGATGTTGGTTGATCAACCACTTGTTTGAAAATAACAGTTATACTCGACAGAATAGTAACAACCAAAAATTGTTGTATAAAAAGGAAAGCAAAATACCATGTTTGTAAATCTAACTCAATTTCGGCTCCAGTTAACTTTGTTCTGAATACTATTAAAAACCGGAATATAACTACTGTCAATTCGGTTAACACTGATAACAAAATAGATGGTAATAAGCTTGAAATTGAATTCCTGGCTTCTTCGGGAAGCCTATATACCCACTTCATAAATGGCATCAATTGTGTGATAAGAGGGACTTGAGATATAAGACCAATGAATGATACCGGTATAACATGTAACACAAGCAACATGATCAATATAATTGACACCGAGTAGTTCTCTAGCAACGAATGATAAGGATTACTTCTGGTCAAACTATTCCAATAAATATCTCTTGGGTGAATATTTATAAGAGTCTGATCCATATTACCTAATTTTTGGGAAAGAAGACATTGATGAGCTATATTAGCACCTTCTTGGGTATTAAACTGGATAAATACAGTTTTGAACTTTTTAAGTTTGTTTCGTGCCAATAGAACTTTTTCGTCCTGGATACGTTTTTTACAGTCCTTTATGGTGGAGGCAGCCCAATCTATTTGATCTACTCTTTTCTCAAAGAACAACCATCTCCACCATCCTGGAGTTTTATAATAAACCACTGTATTTACTATGGGAATTGTCCAATGGCGATACATTGGAGGATAGATAAAGGGACGAAGTTGATGATCCGGAACATATTCAGAAATTGTAACTTGATTTGATAAAGTATCTCCATACTTTCTATGGTAACGTTTCAAGTAGATAAGTTCACCAGCCTCAAGATATTGAACTGCATCCTTAATCTTTGCAATGGCTCTTCCTATTTTCCTATAATCACTTAGAAACCATACATGTCGAACACCACCGGGGAAAACAGAGAATAATTTTATCATGGTTTCCCTATCTAATTGAGTCCTTGTAACATTATTAATCAATAATGTTTTATATAACGGTGAAGCAAGATGTCTTGATGAAGACAAAAAAGCCAGTCTAATCTTAATAAAACTTTCCAACTCATAAATGATCAACCAATGGAACACAGAAATGGTTATTATAGCCATAAAGAAATGGGAATTTAAATACTGAACTTTTGATGGAGAAACATTAGTAACACTCAATTTATCTAACCCCATAGCAGTAAATTCGGTATCACTACCAGCTATATTTATAGGAATTAAGATAATCATATTCAACCCTCCAATGATGATAAAAAATAATAATAGCATACTTACGAATCTAATGAAAAAATAAGCATCAAGTCCTAAAGCTAAGTAATAATGAATACTATAAGATACTGTTGGTTTAATCCATCCCAATAATCCTTTAGGAAGGGGTTCAACTCTTTCATTAGTAGGTACACAATAGCATCTTGGCTGATATATTGATTTAAATATATTACGAAAGAAACAGAACATGGTCAATTGAATTAAACATAATGATAATGATGTAAATACGGTTTGTAATAAAAGTGAAAGTTCTGTTCCTGAAGATGTATGAGCAGATCCAGTTTGGGTAGTATTTAAGAATTGATAAAACCCTTGTGTATTAAAGAAATCCATATAGGAATCAGTCAATTCGGAATAGTCATAAACTTCTCCTGAAAGGATACCCAACATAATGAGTAATAGTAATGACAGAACTGTAATTAACACAGAAATGTAGATTAATATATAAAAAAGTACAAAATAAGTTACACAAAAAGTAGTTCATTTTTATTTATTTTTTTTATTTTTTTTATTTTGTTTTTTTTTTGCAGCCAAAAATAAAAAAAAATTAAATTAAAAATTAAAGATTCTATTAAAACTATTATACAGGCAAATTATTTTTTAAAGGCTACTGATTCAGGCAATTGAAAAGAAACACAAAACATTGGTTTAGTTGGAGCAACTTTTCTTACCAAGTGGAAACTTAAATCCTCAAAAGGAATTGAATGATCCAATATTTTAACGACTCTTTGATGAATTCGTTTATGCAATTCAGGTAAGGAAGGTTCAGGTTGTTCTTGAGGAGAAAACTTTTCAAAGCAATGGACATTGATCACAGGAAGTTTAAAATCGGGTAAAGATTTTAAATAGGATTCAATTTCAGGATCACTATATAATCCAATGAATTCATCCAAGAATTCCAAAGCTGAATCGGGTAAGTTCATAACATAGTTTGAATAGTACTTGGGTATATCATACTTATTAATTTCATATTCAGGTTCATGTTTACCGTTTTGAAGCTTTCTCTTTTTAAGAACCCGTTTTTGTTCAATTGTTTTAGTTTGGTTAGCCCAATCTAATAAAAGCTTTGGTGATTGTTTTATAAATTCTCTACCATCCAAATTGAAAGGTTTAACAAAATTTTCGGTCTTATTCTTATCGATATTTTCCACCAAGTATTTATAAGATTCAGGATTTAAATCATTAGCAAGTACAAAGACATTGCTTTTTCCTGCTGGAACAGCAAAAGGTCCAACACCAGCAAATACATCCCCAACGGCACCCTTATCAGAAGATTGAAATTGAGTTATAAGTCTTTCATGCTCAGTGTTTAATCTAGAATTCCAATACACTTTGCTAAAGTCAAATTTAAATTTACATCCACATTCACTTTGTTCTACAATCAAGTCATCCTTACCAGCCAACACATTCATTTTGAATGTTCTAAACTTAGTATCAATAGTATCAAGTTTATCCACTACAGTTTCAACTTTGGAGTTCTTATCCAATATAACTTGCCCAATTAATGACCCAAAAGGTTTGAACTCATCTCGTAAGTTGATATGTGCAACATGTCCAGCCTGAGCGAAACCAGTAGGAATTTCATCCAACAAGTGTTCGGGCAACACTGCTCTAAGGATATCATCAGCTTTCCAAGATGAATAGTCCATGTTATATTTATAAGGTTTAACTATAATTCCGTATTGTTCAATCTTTTCCAATGTCTGTGGGGAAAGCTTTTCACGATAGCTGTTGATATCATTGATATCATCATTTAAAAGTACACCCTTCATGGTTTTTTCTTCAGGAACTGGAACAATATGCTTCACAGATGGTAAATATAATATATCTTTCTTACATTCTTTAACAAATTTACCTAATTTAGTAGGATCAGGGAATCCGGCGACTAATAAATCAATCAGTTTTTGGAAAAAACTCCGATCTAATTCCATCATATTCCGATTCACAGGAGGTCCAAATTTGTTTGTCATCATAACCCTTCTTTCAGTTCTATTTATTCTATGGAAGTTTCTCAAAAGTAAAGGTAATGGTTTAGTAGTTATAGTTTTAAACCACCATTTATCCATCAACTGTAGAAAATTTTTTTAGTGATATCGCACTAAATGTAAGTGAAAAATGCGATGATATATCAAACTTAACTACTTTTATAACTACTTTATAACTACTTTATAACTACTTTTATAGCGATTTTATTCTATTATGGATGTGGCTGATATAATTAGTATTACAAAGCCGATATCGGAAAGAAACGACTTGGATTCTGATATTGAAATGTCAGATGTTGAAGACGAACAACAACAAGAACAACAAGGAACAGATTCTATTGTTACACCAGGAGAGTTAGTTACAGATGATCCTGTGTGGATGAAAGGTCATGGAACATACTTTTTAAATGACAACACCTATACGTCAGTAGCAGGAAATGTTTCCAGAGTCAATAGATTATTGAGTGTTATTCCCTTAAGAGGAAGATATCAACCTGATATAGGAAACCATGTTATTGGAAGAATAACAGAAGTGGGTAACAAAAGATGGAAAGTAGACATTGGTTGTAAACAAGATGCCGTACTAATGTTAGGATCAGTTAATTTGCCTGGAGGAGTACTTAGAAGAAAGTCAGAGAGTGATGAGTTACAAATGAGAAATTTCTTGAAAGAGGGAGACTTGTTGAATGCAGAAGTTCAAAGTGTATTTAGTAATGGTAGTGCTTCGCTTCATACAAGATCATTGAAATATGGGAAATTAAGAAATGGAATATTTTTACGTGTATCATCGAGTTTGATTATCAAATCAGAGCATCATGCTTATGATTTGCCTGGTGATGTCAGTATTATATTAGGGCTTAATGGGTATATATGGTTGAGTAAAACAACCTCCAAGAACAATAATAGTAATAATTCAGCTAATGCTAATAAGTCACAATCATACATAGCATCTCAAGGTACTGGTTATAACCCAGGAAAAGGATCAGTGTCAATTACCCGGCTTGAGGAAGAGAGTTCTTGGGAAATATATAGTGATAAAAATGATGCTCATATAACTAACTCAGTTAGAAGTACTATAACTCGTTACTATAACGTTATAAAGGCATTGGCTCATGGTGAATTAGGTATTACTCAACAAAGAATCAATTTGGGATATCAAGCCAGTTTAACGTATGGTAATGTGGGTAAATTAATAGATAAAGAAGCTATGGAATTCATATGTCAAGATATAATAACCAATGAAAAGATGAGAGGAAATTTGTAATATTAAAAAAATTAAATTAGTCATTATAAATATATATTAAAGCTAAAAGGATTACTGTTATTATTATTATTGTTGTAATTTTTATTTTTTCTTTTTCTTTTTCTTTTTATTTATATTATATTATATTATGTTATATTATATTATATTATATTGTATTATTTTTAGTCTTCATTTTCATTAACTGAATCTTCTCTTGAAGTAAAATCCAAAATAAGCTATTTGAAATAATCCCATTACTAAAATAGTTACTAAAAGAATAATCGATATTCTTGTATAACCAGCAAATATAGTTTCATTAACGTCTCTTAATTTCCATTCTTGATCAAGTAAATTTTGAAGAATCAATTCCGAATTTTTCAAGTTTTGTACCACATTATGGATTTCATTTTCAATAACTTCAATTTGTTCATCAAAATCTTTTTCTTCCATTAATAAAGAAGGAGTATCAGATTGAATGGAAGATCTGAATTTGTTGAAATATTTGGAATACAAATTATAATTGGTCTGTTTAAGAGTTGATACATCTCTTAAACTGACATGCAAATCTATATCTCTGATTTGAGGTTGAAATGACCATGATTTATCACTATAAATATTATCAAAGCACACATTGATCAAATTCTTCCCCTTATCATTATTAAGCAATTCATTTAATTTTGCATTGTTAGACCTACTCGGATGGAAACCAGATAATTTATCTAGTAATTGATCTCGTTTATTTGGAACCTTACTAGGCGTAGGATTCAAACTGACTCCAGGTTCAGCTACATCACGAGAACCTTCAGAAAGATAATAATCCTGATTATTAAGATTTTTAAGAATAAGGTTAATTTCTCCCATTATATTATTAGAATACCTTAGTAGATTATCTTCGGAATCAAAGACCTTTAAATTAAGTGATTGAGATGGCAAACGTTCACCCAGTAATACCGTCACCATGATTAAATCATTATTATTTGTATGATAGCTCAAGCAGTTGTCCAAATAATTTAACCCAGAATAATGATCCTTATCATCTTGTGATATGGGCGGTATAGACATACCTATACTTTGTACATAGTGTAGTAGAAACAACCAAATGATTCCTATATGCTTTAAAATCATCATTTTGTGACTTTGTGGCTTTGATGAATGATTTTGATGACTGACTGCTATAGCGAATGGGATCCTGTCGTAATGTTATTGCATACGTAGGATGTATGTATGAATGGAAATATGAATAAATAACAAACCAGTAATATTATAATTGGTGACTATGAATTGAATCAAATTGAGAATATGGCCCTCACTAGATCAAGCTTATACTGCCGTGGATTTTTGTCAATTTCTGTCTTCTCCCTCTCCTCCACTAGACGTGTTAAGTAATTGTGTTTGTACTGATGTCACAATCAAAGCTTAGGTGAATTGATTGAATTCCACCGTTGATGAGGTTTAAAAGAAAGAAAGAAAGAAAGAAAAAAAAAAAAAAAGAAACGTGGAATAAGAAAAACTATCTGGTCCGCTAAAACTTAATACACGTAGTTTAATTTCACGCACAATGAAAAATTTTCCTTAAGTGTGTAAAAGGAAACAGACCAAGATAAAACATAGTTTAGAACTCTGACATAGAGAGCGTTGGAATTGGTGAGAAAAAAAGTCACCAGCCAAGAGGTTACTACTGAAGGTATATGTGAATTTAGAAGAAATAGAGAGAAAAGTAGAAGAACATAGGAAAAAATTGGAATAAAGTCAACTATTGACGTAGAAGCAAGCTTTAAACCTGCATAATTTGTGACAAAGACAACTCGTGTGAGAATAATGAATAATGGAGTAGTGCGTTTATAGTTGTAGTATATTGTATGCGGATGTTCTATTTACACGTAAAAGTCTATGGAAGTTGTTGAGATGATTGTGTTGAAGGTAATGAGTTACTGAGAGTTACTGAGCAAAGTAATGGGTATTATTAGTATTTGAGTATTTGTACTTTGAATACTTGAGTATTTGAGGATTTGGGTACTTCACCACTACTCCACCACTACTCCACCACTACTCCTTACTCTCTTCAATCATCTCCTGTAACCGATTCTCAAAATCATACTGCTTCACTTTTTCTATTATATCGTTCAACTTATAACCTCCCATACACCCATCAATATCATGGAGAGAATAGTTTGGTCGGTGATCAGTTACTCGATTCTGCGGGTAATTATACGTCCGGATTTTGTCTGATCTATCTGTAGTTGATACCTGATCAGTCCGGATTTTCCGTTGTTGTTCTAATTCTTTTTCCTTGTCTATTAATGCCAAACGAGATCTTAAGATTGTTAACGCTTTGGCCTTATTTCGAGGCTGTGATCTCTCACTTTGTTGCACCACAGTAATTCCTGTGGGATTGTGAACAATTCTCACCGCAGAATCAGTGGTATTAACATGTTGTCCTCCTTTCCCTCCTGCTCTCATGGTATCAATTCTAATTTCATTGGGGCCAAATTGCTTTTCATCTTCTACCATTGACTTTTCATTCCCTTCACTTAATTTTGGCAATACCACCACTGCTGCCGTTGACGTATGAATCCTTCCCTTAGCTTCTGTACTAGGCACTCTCTGCACGCGATGAATTCCACTTTCATGCCGCAATTCGTTGTAGCTTCCTGGCTCATCAATACTTATGATCACCTCATTAACTGCACCCGAGTTCCCTACACTCTCCTGTATTATCTGGAACTTCCACCTCATATGCCCGGCATAGTTCTGATACATTTGTGACAAGTCCTTGGTGAAAAGTGCCGCTTCTGACCCACCAACCCCTGGTCTCAACTCCAATATACACGCATTGTCACTATGTTCCACTGGCGGTAATAATTGCGTTTGTAGCTTTTGACTGCTAGCAATCACTTGTGGTATTAATTCCTTCAATTCTTCTTCTGCTTCTTGTACTAATTCAGGGTCTTGGATTTCTTTTAGTCCCTTTATAGTATCCAAGTTTTCATTAAACTGATCGTAATTCTCTAGAATACTCCCTACATGAGCAAATTTCTTATTAACTGCTTCATCAAACCCATCTGACATTTTATCTTCAAGAGTCTTCAATTCTCCTTTCATTACTTCTGCTCTTTTCAAAAGTAAGGGATGGATTTGAGGAATATTCATAATTACTCTACTACTAGAAAAGTTTCGTAGGCTTCTTCTAAATATGCAGTTTCTAAACATTTTTGATGCAAAAGTTGAATTGAAAAAAAAAAAAAATAAATGAAAAATTGCAAAATGTTGATTTGAAAATTTAATCGCACTATCAACTTTTATATATTATTATTATGTCTACATCAATTGATATTAACACTTTTGCTACGGCAGCTTCGGAACTTCCTGATGATACTTTACATTCCGTCAAGACACAGTTGCAGAATTCCATAGTAAAGTTAGAAGCTACAAATAATGAATTACAACAAGAGATAGATAATCTTAAATCTGATGATGATAGAGCTAACCTCGATGATGTTAAACTCTATCAAGAGACAATAGAGGAGAATAATGGAGTTATTGGAAAGCAAAAAGAAAGAGTAGAGAAATTGGATAATGAGATTTCTAAAAGAGGATTATCATCAAGTTCTAAAGATAAGGGAGTATATCTTTAGAAATATTCCTATTTAGTTACGATTTAATGTATATATACAAGATTCTATTAATTTTTCTTTATGGGTTTGAATTCAGTACCAAAAAGCTTATTTAAAAATGGTTTTTCTTCTGTGTTGATAGGATCTTCAGGTCTTTTACACACCAATAACCAAGTGGATCCAAAATGTACTCTCTTTTCATAGGTAATATCTAATCCTGATTCATCTACCAATTCACCGATATCTAGATTCCATCTACAAGCCCAGGTCTTCATTCTTTTATCAGATCTAAAATCTAGGTGATTGTTGATGAAATCCCAAGTACTTCTACCATGTTCTAATAAAACTATTCTTCCACCTGGCCTTAATAATTGGGTCATACTTTGCAAAGCTTTGACGGGATCTTCATGGGAACACAATCCAAAAGCTTCAACAATAGTATCATACTTTACAGAATCATCACCACCAGCTAAATTAACTAATTCTTCTGCTTTTCCAACAGTAAATGCTGCATTCTTAAATTTGGGATACTTTTTCCTAAATTTCTTTTGGGTTAACTCAACCATTTTTTTAGAAGAATCCAAAAATGTAATGGAGTTCACTAGTTCTGGATCAAAATATGGAATGTTTCTACCTGTACCACATGCCACTTCTAATACATCTCCAGTTAATTGTTTCATTAACCATTTTCTTCTTTTACCTAGTAACATGGCTCTTTCCTCCCATTTTATTTCATCATCATATTCGGCTGCTTTGTTTTCAAAAAACTGGGTTGTATCTTCAGGTTTGTGAATATGGGGATTATCGTGATTGGAAGTAGGACTATTTTCTTGGGGTTCATCTTGTTCAACTTGTTGATCTTGTTGATCTTGATCTTGATCGACTGGGGCCTTTTTAACTGTTCTTTTGGCTTGTTTACTGTGCCAGTTATCTAAATCCTCAGGAGTTGGCTCAAACATCACATCTTTATCAAGAATATGTTTTCTTCTGAATTCCTTTCTCATCATTTGATAAAGCTTAAACTTCTTAGCTTCCTTAGGTTTTAACTTTTCATTACTCAAAGCTTTCAATTTCAAGTATTCGTATTCACTTAAACTGCTAGGATCTTTGTGATACTTTTTCTTTATGTGTTCGATTTGCTTATCTTCATAGTATCTATCTCTCATATAGAAGTAAAATGCTACTAACAATACCAAGAACCCTCCTATGTAATACACAGTCATACTCTTTTTAAACTCCTGACTTTCAAAATAAATAGCCCACTGTTTCCATTTAGGCAATGACTCTACTTTTTTCTGTTCCTGCTTTTCTTTAGACTTCATAGGGAATGGATCATTGGAATAATAACGACAGTTCAATAATGGCTTCGTTACTGAGTTCATCATCATCAAGGCTGATGGTTTCAATATCGTTCTTTGTGCTACCGGAAACCTTGACATTCCCAAACCCCCAGACATCCCAAAACCTCCAGACACCCCACATCTTAACATGCCACAAGAATCCTTAATCAAAGGTCTACTACTTCTTATCATTAAACTGGATTTTAATCTCATAGGTGAAAAATTTAGATCCATTATTTAAGTTTTTTCGTCCGGGTAATCCCCACACCGTCGCGCTCGCCAGTGAACTTCCACCACTTTCTGTTGATGGCAAATTACTTCTCAGTTATCAATTAGATTAGACGGAAGTTGTATTGGAAACATGTCTACGTCACAAACATTGCAGGAAGCTAGAAGCAAATCTTCTAACGGAGATATTCAATTGGCAGAAAGCCTTTACAAAAAGGTAATTTCTGGTGAAGCTAGTGAAGGACTCCCTTCTAATAAGAAGCTTCAAGAACAAGAAGCCGGAATTATTGAATTAGCCAAAATCTATGAAAATGAAAAACAAGCAGAAAAATTGACCACATTGATTTCTGAATCGAGAGCAGTTTTAGGATCATTTGCCAAATCGAAAACGGCTAAGATTGTCAAGACTTTAATTGAAGATTTTGAATCAATACCAAATACCCTTGAATTGGAAATCACCGCCACTAAAGATTGTATTGCTTGGGCTTTAGATAGTAAATTATCATTTTTAAGACAATCATTACAATTGAAGTTATCAGAATTGTTATACAAGAAAGGGTTATTCCAAGAAAGTTTGAAGATCATTACTGAATTATTGAGTGAATATAAGAAATTGGATGATAAATCTTCCTTGGTTGAAGTTCAATTGTTAGAATCCAAAATATATCATTCATTAAGAAATCTTGCTAAATCAAGAGCTTCTTTGACTGGTGCCAGAACTTCAGCCAATTCCATTTATTGTCCTACTATTTTACAAGCAGAACTTGATTGTCAAAGTGGGATTTTAAATGCTGAAGATAGAGACTACAAAACTGCTTTTTCATATTTCTATGAATCTTTTGAAGGTTATAATTCTCAAGATGATTCTAGAGCTATTCATGTTTTAAAATATATGTTATTAACTAAAGTCATGTTAAATTTAGTTGATGATATAAATACTATTTTAAGCCACAAGAATGTGATTAAATTCCAATCAAGAGATATTGATGCCATGAAAGCTATATCGAGTGCATATTCCAATAGATCCTTGAAGGAATTTGAAACTGCTTTGTTAACTTATGGTACTGAATTGAAATCTGATCCAATCATTAAAAACCATTTTAATGCCCTTTATGATAATCTATTAGAACAGAATTTATTAAAAATCATAGAATCTTATAGTTCTGTTGAATTATCTCATATTTCTAAAACTATTGGCTTGAATTTACAACAAGTTGAAGGCAAATTATCTCAAATGATATTAGATAAGGTGTTTTATGGTGTTTTAGATCAAGGTAATGGATGGTTAATTATTTATGATGAACCTAGAAAGGATTCTACTTATGAAGCGTCATTAGACTTAGTTAAGAATTTATCCAATGTTGTTGATTTACTTTATGATAAAGCTTCATCATTAAATTAAATTAAATTGAATTAGAACTAATGCTAATGTCTTAGATAGACTATATTAATTTCAGTAATAAAAAGTTTTTTTTTTTTTTTGGTTATTGTTGTTCTTGTTGTTGTTCGTCATAAACGACATTCTATCTCATTATTAAGTCTATACAATATAATGTAACTAAATGAAAATTGGGGAAATACCTTTATCAATAACTGCAAGAGTAAACTCACCACATTTTTTACAAAATTCATCTAATCTTCCACTTGAAGTAAAACATGTTAAAAGGTCATTTTGATCTTCATCTACCACTTGCTTAATGAATTCAAATGCATCATTCAAGTATTTTCTATCGTTTAATCTAGCAAGTTGATAAATTTGTAATAGTTCAATAGTTAAGTAAGGAATATAAAGAATTCTAAACTCTTTGAATATATCATCATTAGAACCAACAAACCATTTGAATATTAGTGAACGAAGTTTATTAACTGTTTTTTCAATAGAATGAGTAAGATCTTTACCTTTAGCTTGGGAACCATTGACTTTATTATCATTTATGAATTGTTTCCATTCACCAATTAATCTTACTCCTTGAATAAATGAGTCATAATTCAACAATTCTTCTCTCTGTTCATCAGATACTATAGATGTTGAATTAGTGAACAGCTTGGTTCTTATTTCATTATCATAACTTGTGATTATATTACCAAACCTTTTACCTTCAGAAAACTTCTTTAAAGCAGCCAATTTTCCACATAACAAAAATCTTTTGATAATAACCAAGGAAACAGAAATAGTGTCTTCAAACATCCTATTATCAATGAACCAATCCACGGATGTGGTCAATTTTTGATCGATAGCATCAACACTATCCATATCATCTTGTAACACAATTTGGGAAGAAGGTCTATAATGGGGTTCAGTTTCAGAGATAATTTTCTCTACTGTTCTTCGTAAAACAATAGCCATTCTGTCATCATTAGAATCAACTTGAAGAGAGCCATTGTCCACGGGGTCATTGAAATATGATATTTCCTTAGCAATTTTTATTTGTTGAGCTCTTTCTTCAGGGTCTTGAATATTGGATAAGAATTCAGCATAACATTCCCTAGACTCATGTTCACTAGGAATAAATGTCAAATATGTAGGAACTATTTCTGTTAGATCATTTTTAGATAAATATGAAATGTAAGATGTCAACACCTTAGTAAAAATGACAGGATCAAAAGTTTCAGCATCAATGATATTTAAAAATATAACCAAATGAGTCAAAACTCTTAATATTAATGGATTTTCTTGAACTGATGACATTGATGAAGAATCAGTAATACTCTTTAATAAAGGAGAAATCTTATTTATCATAGCACCACCAGCTACTATTCTGATGGGATGATAACTTTCATGAGCGAGTTTAGATCCCGAAGATGCAATAATGTTTAAAATGTTTTCAATACCTGTGACTTGAGGAGCTGGTATCATGATAGGAAGAGATTCGTCTTCAACTTTATTATATAGGGATTGATAAAACTTTAAAAGTTCATAATTGGAAGTTTGTTGACAATAAATTAATAACCAATCTTCCCATTTTTCTGTTTCGTTCAAATTTTCTTCTATATTACTTCCACTTAAAAAGTTGTAGATCAACTTTTCATATTTGTTCAAGTTGGTTTGTTGAGCCAATTTATACACGGTTTGATACCACATCAATTTATGTTTAATCCCCATGGGAGAATCTATCTTTATAGGTTGTTCATCAATGAATTTCTTATCAATTATGGGATCCAAGTAAGGATAGTTATCACCAGCCAAAATCATCGATAATGTGAAGTTCCCAGTATCATTAGCTATAGTAATTGCTTCATCACATTTATCAGCCAAAATAAGATGATATATAACACTGAAAACAGTTGAATCAACTTCTTCATCACTAGGATGAACTGATTTTCCCGATCTTAATGGAGCATCAGAATCAAATTGCTCAATGTAATTATTTTGGTCCATAGAAGTACCATTTTTATCTAGTAAATTAGTTAAATCCTTTGTTTCAGCTATCTTCTTAGAGTTCTTCCATTTGGTAGACATAGGAACTTCTGAAGTATCAACAGTTTCGGAATTATATTGCAACCAACTCTTTAAAAGACTCAATTCCGAAACATCACTATTTCTAATCTTAAAGTTGGTTTCCTTAACAACATCAGATGAAAAGTCCCATTCTTCAATAGGGTTTACATTACCACTAGTAATAGAAAGTCTGAATGAGTACAATACTTCGACCAAATGCCACAATTTCGTTTCAAGATCCCAACTTTCAAATTCTTCGGCAATTTGTTTATTATCGGGATTTTCAAACAATTCGTCTCTTGTTTGTAGGGCTTTTGATGAAGCAATACTAACAAACTGTTTGATGATATCGAATGGATTCTGTTCCCCCACATTCTCAAACGTCTTTAACACATTGGCAAACGTATTTTCTATACGTCCAGACACCACGGAATAGTTAAGCGGAGCTCCCGACGTAAACTCTGTGTCTTCCATGATAATTTTGTTGTAGTAAACGTTCAGTATCAACAACCAAAAATGCGATCAAAAAAAAATAAAACTAAAAGAAAAAAAAAAAAAGAACGAGAACCAAAAAACCATCTCGCGAAACTGGTAGTTGCGCGACAGATAGATTATAATAATATCTATTATCAGTGACCCTTATTAGATCATTCTTTATCACAGAATCAGAGACTCTGGTGCTGTAACAGACTGATAAAGTTAGTAAAAAGATATAACCGAAAGAATGTCACAGGAAGATGATAAACAATTGAGTGGAGAGGCTCAAGAAAAGCTTCAACTTGGAGAGGAAGAGGATAATAATCCATTTTCCCACACTCTGGGGCTTGCAAGTATAATGAGTAAAGATGATGAAGATGATGAAGAAGATGATGAGGGAAAAGAAGACAATGGTGATAAAGATAAGAACGGGGGAAAAGAGCAATTTGGTGCGAATAAGAATTCAAAGTCAATGGGAGGCGTTGAAGGAGGTGATGGAGATAAATCTGATGATGGCGGCCACGGCGGCGAAGACTCCCTACTACTCTATAATTCCAATTCTAATAGCAATAGCAATGCTGGTGCTGCTGGTGCTTCTAATACTACGGATAAAGATACTAAAGATAAAGATACCACAGATGCAGCAGACTCCAATTACAGTTCCAGCACAACCAAAGATGTCACTGCAGGATCAGTACAGATTAACCATGAGAGTAGAGTGAGTCAATTGTTAAAACCCAAATCAAATATTAAGGTGCAAATTAATGAGGCTAATAATTCAAGTGAAGGTATTCTGAATTCCCTGAAGAAATACATTGTTTATACCATCAAGTTGATAAACCTTGATAATAATAATAAGGAAGAAATCCATATAAGGAGAAGATATAGTGATTTTGAGAGCTTGAGAGAGACTTTAACCAAGACTTTCCCATTAATTATCATCCCTCCTATCCCTCCTAAAAATTATTTCAACTTCTCCATGTTGAATACATTAGTGGGGACAAAGACCAATGCCAATAATAACTCCAACAGTACCAATGGATCCAAAGATAATTCTAACGGTATAAATAATTTGCCCGCTAATGACTATGCCTATATTAATTCTACGCATCTAAATACCAATAAATTGGTTGAACATCGGAAACGATTATTGACCAATTTTCTTAACAATTGTTTGAACATTCCTCAAATTAGAAATTTGGAGTTTTTTGGTAAATTCTTAGACCCTAATGCTAATTGGGCTGATGAAATAAACTTAATAACCAGTCAGTTACCTAAAGATATTTACCATCTGAATCCAGAGAATGGATTGAAAACTAGTCAAATATATTCTCATCTTCCTTCTCCTACTGGTAATCATTCATTATCTTTCCTTAAACCCTTGCAAAATAATTCCAAGAAATTGGGGAAAAAGACTGGTAAGTTTTTGAATGGGACTTCAATAGCCTCATCAGCAGCTACATCATCAGGTAATAACAACAACAACAATAATAATAATGGTGGTGCTTCGGATTCTCTTAATACTACAAGAAGTAATAATAATACCATTGACGATGACATACTGGAACCTGGAGTAACGTCATCATCTGAATCATCTCCTCACAATAAAAATGATCGTGATAGAATCAAGAGTCTCAATACATCCAATTTAGACAATATTAACAAAAAGATAATGGATAATTTCATAGGCATTGCTAATGACTATACCGAATTGGGTACGGCATTTAATTCCTTTTCTTTGATGTTGGCTGATTCTCCAATAATAAGAGCATCTAAAGCCAAAGATATTAGTGACAATGATGATGGAGCTAAGCTCAATATAACTCTTGATAAGATGGGTCAAGTTTTTGATAGGTCATATATCACTATAAATTCCTTGATTAATGACTTAGAGACCAAGTTCTCAGAACCTTTAGGAGAAGCAGTTCAATACACTGAAATATTGAATTTTATTCAAAAATTCCATATTCGGAAAACCAGACAGAAAAAACTATTAGATAATGATATAGTTGACAAAAAGAAAACTTTGAAAGAATTATTAAAGGCAGAGAATGAATCTAATAACATTGAAAATGGTATAAATTCAGATACTATCAGTAAAAATTCCAATTATCAATTAAATAATAATGAAGAGATTTCTAACACTGTGAATCAAACATCTTCTAACGGGTTTAGGATGTTCCCTAATATGCATTCTTTCAAGAAAATTACTAAATATGTCAGTGATATCATTGATCAAAATCCAGAATTAACCAGAAAGCAAAAGATCTCCGAGTTGCAATCAAAAATAACTATATTAGAAGAATGCCAAACAATAATGATGGAAGATATTTCTTACATTGCTGATGAATTGAATAAGAATTTTGATCAATTCCAACACAAACAGTTAAGACTCATATATGATATATTGTTATGTTACAATGGGTTTTTGATCAATTGGGCTAAAAAGAATGTTGATATCTGGGAAGAGATCAAAGAGGAGATTCTTAAATTGTAAGGTTAATTCTATTATATATATATTATTTATTTATTATAATTTCTTTATGAATGAATAACATTTCCTCTCTATTATTACTTCAGTAAGTAACTTTTTATAGCATCACTCCATTCTCTGGCATTCTTATAAAGATATATGTCCTCAGGCAATCCATTGATAGCCCCAACTAATCTATGACTGACTTCTTCACCATGGGCTTTAAGTTCACTTAAGGGTTGTAAATAAGTTCTTATGGTGAATATGACTGCTTGTGATTCAGGTAATCGACTTAAGGTTTGTCTTTCACTTCTATAAAATACTTGATTATCAAAATCCAAATCTTTTTCCTCTAAAGGAACAACTACCTCATCAGCAGGTCTATTATGACCCTTATTTCTATCATCAACATAATATAAGTTATGAGTTTGAACGGAAAAGTTACTCCTGGTAACAAATTGACCCACAGCAAGTCTATTGAAAAATCTATTCATTGAAACTTTTAACTTCGATTCATACCCAGGAACAGGTTTATGAATTGATGACAATGGTGTATTAATTTTGTTTGCAGGATTAAATCCAGCAGCAAATGCAAAAACACCTCCTTTAAAGTAATATTCATCCTCAGGAGGACTGGTACCTTTACCCTTTAAAAGTATAACTATATCTTCTTCTATAGTTCTTGTCAAATGAAGCAAACACTGTTTGGGATCACTGGTATCATCAGCTTTTGCTGGGACGAATTCATTCAATATTTTGTTATGAATAGTATCCCCTACCTTTTCAAAATACATGGGATACTTATCACACATATATTTCACGGCGATGTTATAAAACTCCTTTATAGCAGGAACACACTCTGGGGTCACAAACATGGTTTTGGCCAGCAAATCTTCATCCTCTGGATAATCTGGATGGTTATTGGTAACAATTTTGTACCTGGTATCAATAATCTTCTTGTATGAAGGTTCTATCAATAACCAGTCTTGAACATCCAACCTTTTGATTCCCATAGTTAATTTATACTCTCCATTCTTAAAGGGGTATGATTGGAGAGTATCAATTTCGTTCCACTTAAAGTCGGGTGAGACCGGCTGCACCTTATAAGGATCTTGGATTTGATCTCCAGTACCTTTAGTGGGAGACTGCTGTTTTTTAGTTGCTGTTATGGTTTTTTTCACATACAAAATACACGATAAAAGAACTCCAACCAAAGAAAGTTTCACAAAGAGTTCATTTTGCAATATTCCATAGTTTAATGAAATAGTATCCATTACTGATGATAAAGTTAAAAGATATCTGGGATCAGATAAGTCTATATATATATATATATATATCCCCCGCGATATGGATTCTTTTACCCGATAAGGAATAGACGTCCAAGCGGATACGGACGCCGATAAAGAATCCCCGAATGATTTAAAAAGGAAAATAAAGGAATGAGAAGAGATTAACCATAAAAAAATAAAACAAATCAAAAAGGATCTTAAGTTTCTTTTAATATAATTAAAATAAAATCACCTTATAATTTAGAGGTTATTTTCTTATTCATATAGATAAAGAATATGTTTGAGATTATGAGATGGGCTTCGCAGCCAAAGAAGGTGGTTTTTAAATGAGAAAAGTTGAAAATTTTTTTACAGCCATCTCAAATACAATATGAATAGTGATAGTTCACTTGGATTAATATCGAAGTTTTTAGATCAAGAGAAAGTGAAGGAAATAGTAGTTGAGTTATCGAATACGGTGTTAAAAAAGGAAAATGAAAATTTTCAACAACTTCATGTATTTTGTCAGCTATTAGATCAAGTTGATGATGAAACGATTTCAACCATTTACCCCAAAATCTTGGATTATTGTAATGAAATAGTTGATAATTGTCATTATCAGGACAGATTTGAAAGCTTGGTATTACTAGCTTCTAAATTGCCTCAATTATTTGGTGACTTTACTAATCGAGTTCTTAATTATATAAAGCACTTTTCTAACTCAGCTATACATAGATTTCTTCCTGATATCAAAGTTCTCATCACCAATGATAAAACAATAAAATTGAACGAAACTGAAACCATTGGAAAATCAGTGGATTTTGAGTTTATGCTTTATTTATTGGAATTGTTATCGTTTGTGTTTGCAAAATGTTCTGATGATATTCAGTTTGACGTGAACCTTGATCTTATGTTATCGTACTTATTAGGTATTGATATAGAAGAAATATCAACTTTAGTCTCACAACTATTGAAGTGGAGAATTGAATCTCTCACCAAGAACTGTTACAATACTGATTTTGTATGGAACATCATCTTTAGTTTGGAGAACTCTGATAACAATTCTCATAAGACTGATGCTTATATTCTTTGGTTGAGATACTTGAATAACTCAGAAAACAATTTAAAAAATGATTCTTATTTTCAAGATAACATCATCACCAAACTGAAGTACTGGAAGTTATTACAACAAGGACTCATTTCCAGCTTACATGAACATAGAAAGATCTGTCTTTCAGTTTTAAAGGTATCCATTTTAAACATCAATACTGTTATAAGTAATGAAATATTCCATTGGGAGTTAAAAGATTCAGCAAATTATATCGATGAATGGACTCGTTTTCTTACTGTTTATGAATTGTTGGCTATCGATACCTCTCTACACCAAGCCGAAGGTGCCATTGGTGATATAGTTGGTCTTATTTCTCCAACATCTCCCATTCATTCTTCTTGGGGGTTAAGTCTTTTGTCTACAGGATTTAGAGCTGGTACTGAATCAGTCAGAAAGTTTACTTTAAACTTGTTATTATCTATTCCTAAAGAGAGTATATACCTCATGAAACATGCATTACCAATTCTCGAGGAAATCTTTTTGCCTTATATGATGCAAGCTGGACACTTTGTTGTTATAGATGAAAGTTGTCCTTATGGAGAAATATTGGTGGACTTTGTTTCCACTATGATATCCACGTCAAAATCAGATCAAGACATCCAAGAAGTTGCAGCTTCTGTTTCAAGAGTATTAAAAAGTTCCAAACATTCATATGATCCTTCTAGCATATTTGTTGCTAGAGGTTTATTAGATGGTCTAAAAGGTCGAGAAGTATTGCAGTACGGAATTCACGATACTTTAATATTAGACATTATTGAAAGTCAATGTGAAGGTGTATTATATCAAATAGCTTCAAAGACGATTTATTTGGATCTTATTTTCAATTTTAAATTGACTTCTATTGAACAATTATCTAACTTTTTAGACAAATTCATAAAATTTAATGGAAGTCAATTGGTGGTTCAAAGAAGATTGAAATTCCAACAATATTTGGTTAAAAATAATACTAATATCAATGAACTTGAGGCAATATTTGAAGATACCAGTGTTTCATATGGATTAAGATCGGTGGTATACTTCTTGATAAGTTGTCAAGATCGTACCAAAATCAATTCCATGTATGCCAAAATGGATAATATTCTTTTTGCAACGATAATGGGATCTAATTTCTCTGATGATATTGATGGTCAGAACTTGGATTTCAGTAGGTTTGGTCAATTCAATCCACAATCTCAAGAAGACTATGAGTTCTTCCAAGAATTATCTAAATGTCAAGATTTACCCATGACTTTATGTAAGCAGATTGATTTGTCCCTGTTGTGGAAATCAATTCAAAGTGACATTTTACTGCCTTCTGAAGAGACTTTAAGAGGTTCAGTGTATAAATATTCTGTGTTCAATAAAGTGTTTGAGAAGTGTGAAACACCTGATATCTTGACTCTTGATTCTATATTGAAGTTTAAGGATGATATATTTGTCAATGTTAAAACTGCAGATATACAATCAAAAGACTTTTACAAAGTTAAAGAAGATATTTTGGGTCAATTTTTTAAAACGACAGAGCTATTACTTCATGGAAAAAAACTCACTATTGATCAAGTAAGACGTATAGTTACAGTTTTAACCCCCGATTTATCAAACTATCAATCTAATTTATCAATAACTTCAATTATTCGGATGTCAATTAATCAATTAGAATCAAATGATGATATAATGTTAGATTTACTGAAATTATTATCCGATTTGTGGTTCAACTTAGTATCATCTAGACTTCAGTTATATCAAAAGGATTTACATCTTCGTATAATAGAGACAATGTTTCTGGCAAGATTGATGCAATTAGCAGCCGATAACGAAGAGCTATCATCATTATTGTTGGAGTTTTCACTCTCAGTAACTGATAATGCATCCGGAAGAAGATCTTTACTTCCAGCATTAACCAAATGTATCTCAAGCTTCCAAATTTCTAACGAGCCTTATTTTGGAAGATCGAAATGGTTAGCGGAGACTTTAGTTAGAGCATACATGGTTTACCAATTAAGAACTA
This sequence comes from Yamadazyma triangularis, assembly GCA_030573955.1. NCBI lineage: Eukaryota > Fungi > Ascomycota > Pichiomycetes > Serinales > Debaryomycetaceae > Yamadazyma > Yamadazyma triangularis. The sequence goes on along the minus strand of JAJMEC010000065.1, from coordinate 23,498 downwards.
ATTCCTTTAAACTCGAACAGGTTATTGGTGAAATCTATGATTCTAAATTAAGCATGTTCGAGGAAAGCATTTACCAAATAGTTTATGGTATAAATGAAATAAGTGCTCAAGTCAATTTGATGGCTATTTTCAATTCCATTAAGTCTCCAGTTATTGCTCAGGATATATTTGACTTTATACTTGACAATGAACAGGAATTTAATTTGTTCAAAGTCATTAAAAGGACTGATGGCTATGAAGAATGGACTAGAGTAAGATTATTTGCTATAATATGTTCATTGTCTTGTGTTATTGATAATAAAGCATTTGTCAATAATCATTTGTCAACATTCATTGGATTATTGGAAACAGATCCAAGTCCCTTGGCCAGGGCATATTTGGAATGGATAACTTCGTATCATTTAGTTGGCCATGTTTCTAAAACTAATGAAATTCTTCAAAGACTTCAAAATCTTCTTGGTCTGAAAGATATCAAACCTACGTTAGTATGTGCTTATCAGAGACTTTTGTTCTTAAATATTCAACAGTTTTCAGAAGAAAATGAAGAATTGTTCCTTACAAGATTGTTAGGGTCTGTCATTCCAGGTGCAACATCTAATAAAGCTACCATAAGACACTTTTCATTATCATTAACTTGTTCCATCTATGAAGAGATAGATAAAAAGAAGTTAAATATACCTAAAGACTTGTTTGCTATTGTTAATGACATTTACCAATCAGCAGTCAGTTCTGGAACTTATGGGGAATTCAGAAGTGGAGATGCATTGTTATGGGATATTAAGAAAGATTTCACATTAGTTTGTCTTTCAGGAGGTATTCTTTTGAGAGTAAGTGATCATGAAATAGAGTATATCAGCAAGGAACAGTTTCTTCATTACCTTTCAAAAGAACAAACTGATTTTCTAAATATCCCTATTGGTGACAACTGCAAGGAATTATGGGTAAAGGAAAGGAAACTCTTGACGAAGAAATCCACCATAACTACTAGATCACTTAATGTGGAACAATCTCCATTGCAAACAAAGAGTGGTGCATGGAACTCTGTGATGGATATAGATGATACTTCCAGAGGATCAGAAATCGTTAGAAGTAATTTGATTGTGGTATCATCGTTAGTCGATAAACCGCCAAACTTAGGAGGTATTTGTAGACTTTCAGATGTCCTTGGTGCCGGATTATTAACTGTCGATGATATTAGCGTTAAAGACCATCCACAATTTAAGAATGTGGCTGTTACTGCAGACCAATGGATGCCAATAGAGGAAGTCAAGATCAATAATTTAATCCCGTTCTTAAGAGAGAAGAAGAAAGATGGATATACGTTGATGGGATTAGAACAAACAGATAAGTCTGTACAATTGAATAAAGACTTAAAATTCCCCGAAAAATCATTGATTTTATTAGGTAAGGAAAGAGAAGGTATTCCAGGAGAGTTATTGGCTGAGTTAGATACTTGTATTGAAATCAAGCAAGTTGGAGTAATAAGATCAATGAATATTCAAACAGCTACTGCTATTATTGTTCATGCATACTCATCACAGCATTGTTAAATAGTCACATAAAGAAGACTCTATTCTTTTGAAGTCCTTTATAATTATATTTATTATTATAGTACATTATACAACTAGAAAATAGTTCCATCAACTTCATCATCTTGCTCTATTAACGTATCCAATGCATGGACCACTGCCCCACAATACTTATTAACCATCCCTAAAGCTTTAAATATATGGGCCTTGTTTATACCTTTATAATTATCCTTATTTGAATTTAAAGAAAAACTCATATTCATTATAGGAGTTAAAGCTTTATTATTGTAAAAGCTTACTATCAAACCATTTTCCAATACTTGTTCTTCTTCCAAAGAAGGATCAAACAACAAGTTATTACCTATAACACCCACATCTATCAATATTGGAGGCTGGAAGTTGGCCCCATTGGCTTTACCATCAACATCACCAAGGAACCTAGAATCTTCCCAATCATCAGAGAATGTAGGTTGTTCTTCCACTTCTTCATCATCAATCTCACTGATTAATAAAGGTAGTCTTGTGGTCTTTAAAGCCAAGTATGTAGCAAATGATATCAATGTTAATGGATAAGTCGAATGGCTTATAACTATGCAGTCTATGAATAATTTATAAGAATATTTAGATGTTAATTTTAATGCTTCAAATGGAAAGTTCTTATGTAACACATTAATCATGTTATACTTCAAATTCGCCACAAAGTTGGAATCGTCTCTATAGCCTTGAATATCAATATCACACTCCAAAAGACTATTTTCTTTGGCTGTATATACCACTTTGGACTTAACACTAACAATACACTCAGCACCATCGGCTAATCTTATTCTGGATGATCCATTAGATCCAGGTAAAAAAGATGTTTTAGCCTCTAAAGGTCGAAATTGATGTTCTGCTCTGGCATCGGGTCTTATAGATGGCTTTTGTACCAATGAATCATGCAAATAAGCTCTTTCGGCAGGAGATAATATCATACTCCAACTGTGGTTTTTGTATTGAAGATATTAAAATTTTGGTGCGATGATGAAAAAATGCTCATAGAAAGAGTTCGCATTTTTCTGTGACAAAAAAAAAAAAAAAAAAAATTAGAGAGAGAGAGAGAGAGAGAAAAAAAAAACAACATTATTTCTATTCTAATATAGCTATGTCGAGCATATATGGACAACTGGCAATACAAGCAGGTGGAGGAACTACAGGCGGATTGTTGGCACAGAGGCCTGGTACTAGTGGCAGCAATTCAGGCGGCAATGAGGGCCCAGCATGGATTCAAAATCCAAAGAAGAGAACTATTCCTAACCATTTAATACCAAAGAGAAAACCCGGATTTCAAATAACATCGACGGCAAATGATAAAAAAGATGATAAATCAAAAGGAGACTTCTTGCAATCAAATGGATCAAGTCCATTTAACTTGTTGTCTTTTGGTTCATCACATCAAAGAAAATCATTGAATTTGGATAATAGAGCTAATAGTAGTTTATATGATACCACTGCTGGTGACATAACGAAGTATGATGAAACCATGAATAATACCATGAACGACGACTTTAATGCTTATGGTATGGATGATGATTTGCCACCATCTAGATCGATTTACGATTTGAACGATGAAATATTGTTATCTTTAGATAAACCCAACAGTCAACACAACGAATCTTTCATTAATAAGGATCCTAAGGATTATAACAATATATTCAATAAGAATGATAGCAAAGTGAAGGCTATTTCAAGTGGTGAGAAGGTAGAAGATAAACTGATTCACCCACTTCAAAAGGGTGAATCGGCTATATTAGTATTTGGTTATCCTGAATCCATGGCTAATCAAGTCATTCAACGGTTCCAAGAATTTGGTACTATATTAGAAGATTTCGATGTCAATAAAAATAAAAAGTTTAGAGACTTTTCTGCCAAACAAAGAGAAACTATTCTTCCTTGTTTCAGTGGTAAATCTTGGGTAAAGATTACCTATGATAACCCAGCATCGGCTTTAGACTCTTTACAAGAGAATGGAACTATTTTCAATGGTGTCTTGTTGGGTGTTATTCCTTATACAAAAGATTCCATAGAAAAATTACAAAATAGAAAATTGACTGAAAATGAAGATATTGGTGGTGGTATAAATCTAGTAAATAACTTGGATAATACTCATAAAGTTGATAACGCCGCCACTAATGGTGATACTAGTGATGTACAAGCATCATACGTTTCGAGATTGGAAATTAAAGATGGGTCTAATTTATTTTTAAAATCTGATTCCACTGATCCCAGTAAACCCAACCCCGATAACAAATCTGATAATGAAAATTTGGGTGCTGTTGGCACTGTATTTAAATATATTTTTGGATTTAATGAATTATAATCCAAAAGTTATAATGATATAATTTAATATAATATATAATATACATTTATCCTATCCACTAGTTATATATGAACTGGTACTAACCTTGTCTTGATGGACTTGGACTTTCTAGTTTCCGAAGATCAATCACCTTGACTGGACTTCTACTTCGACTCCTATACTCTGTGGTAACACTTTCTAGTGTTGAATTGGCTCTGTCTAATCGCCTACTGGGGCTTCCTATTGTAGAGTTTCTACTTCTATCGAAGGTTCTTTCAGGACTTCTGTAGGGACTCCTTATTGGTGTTTTATTTGGACTTTTAAATGGCGATCTTGGAGGTCTATTTTCTCGTTGAGGAGATACTGATCTTGGATTAAAGCTCTGTCTACTAGGGGACAATCTAGAAGGACTATCATAATAACCACCATGTGATGATCTTGGAGCAGGAATCTTGCTTTTATATGGTGTGGATTGTGAGAATAAACGATCATTATTTTCATTCATAGTATAATCCAGTGATAATACCATAGAATTGTTCACGGAAGAATTAACTTGTTGATTAAATTTTTTCCTTTCCATTTCAAAACGTATTTTTTCTGATTCGAATCTTTGGCGTTCATTTTGGAAACTATCATCATTTTCATTGGAAGATGGGTTTTGAGGTTGAGTCCTGAGACTATTGTATGGTTTACCGTTAATATCATGAGTAATAAAAACTTTCAGTTTAGTATTTTGAAAGAATGGATTAGTATGATTAGATTCGACTGGAGCAAAAGGACCTCTTGAGGCATCCACTGCAACGTCACGTTTCAAAATATTAGTTTTGGGTTTAACAAATTTATCATTATATTCCTGAAACATTTCTTGATATAAGATTTGTTTATCATTAAGTAATATTAAGAACCTTTTAGTAACGATGAAGAATAATTGGATATCAAATAATGATACTGTGAGTAAAATTTTCCAAAAACTTAATTCATTAATGACAAATTTAATAATCAACAAACTTATAGGATTAAACGAGGAAAGAACATATAATTGGAAAGTAGAAGGAGTCCAGACTTTCAATTGATATACGGTTTTATCAAATAAATTGATTTCATTAAGAGTAGCAGCTGAATCGTCTTGATCCTGATCATAAAAGCTTTCTTCTGTGATATCCTTTTTAAATAAAAATTCAAACATTGATCCAATAAAACTGAAAATAGATGAATCAGTCTCTGACAAAGAAGTAGACTTAACCGAAGGAGAATTAGGTGCTTCATCAGAATAAAGCAAAGAATAATCTCTGAAAGATCCCCATAACACATAAGCTCCATTTATTGATGAAGAAATAAACAATACCATAGTTAAGAAATGATTTAATCCCATCCAAATAGAAGAATTAGACGACGAAGAAGTGGCACCAAATCCTTGTTTTGATAAATTTCGGGCCAATGCTCTTTGTTTTATCAGTTCATAGTTATAATAATCAGTTTGAAATATACTAGAGTTGTTGGACACATTACTACCATTGGACATCTTGGTAAGGATGACGAAGAAACTTGAACATATAAACCCCAATGGAATGGCTATACTATAGCAATATTCATCCCAATCAATAGATAATCTTATTTCATTAATCCACAAAAACAAATCGACAGGATAATTTTTAATCTTTTCAAACAATGACGTTTTCCGTACTCTTCTCTTTGCTACCATAATCGATTATTTATAAGTTTAAAATGATTGTTTGTTGATGCGACGCGGTATTATTTAGATAGAAAAAGTTTGAAATCTTCATCACACAAATAGTTTTGTTTTTTTTTAAAAAACACATATAGAAGATATATATAACCATGGTGGAGTTTGATGACACTATTGGTAGAATACAGAGTAAAAATGTTCAACTAAGGCATGATTTACAAAAGTTAATCGATGAAGACGACCGAGAGAGTAGTGACCATAGCATAGGATTAAAGGTTAATGACAATGAAGTCAATAAGCCTAGATCGAAGTTTACTGACAAAGTGACAGGACAAATGAATGAAAACAATAATGACTTGAAGGAGAATATAGATAAAGAATTGTTTACAAATATGAAGAAGAATTTAGAAGAGATCCAGCAGACTAATTATAGGTTACCGAGACGCGATAATAACACCATCATCGATGGCAATAGTGATAGAGAAGTCCCCATAAGTCTAACAAACTCAGCCCAGCGGAAAGCTCCTGGTGTTCAGTTGCAAGAAGAACGCCCAATTGATAATTATCATCAGCGACCTACAATCCACAGTTTAAATCAAAGTCGAACATTCCCAAGGACACAATCCCAAACAGCGCCTAAAACAGGAAATCTTCTCTTGGACAAGTTAAATAGTCAAACCGAGGAAATTGAACAGTTAAAGAAAGACCTCCAATTGGTAAAACGAGATAATCATAAGGTCAATCAAACCAATTATTACTTAAATGATCAATTACGTTCAATTCATGACAAACATGCCCAAGAGATGACCCAGACCAAGCACAAGTTCGACCAACAATTAAAGTCTTATCAGGAGAAATTACAACATCAATATGAAAACGAAGAAGAAGTCAAATTGCATCAGGAAAAATTACGATTGGAAAAAATCAATGTCGATACTAAAAATCATGTGTTAAAACAAACCTTAAAAGCAGTTGGTGCTGAAATTGCATATTACAAAAACAATACGGATTCCAATTCTAGAAAAGTCGAGGACCTTTTAACTTACAATAAAATAATAAAATCAATGATATCATCAACCCTAGGTCATATGCCAACTATTCTAGGGCAACAATTACCGAATCCGCACTTAAACCTGTACCTGCAATTGCAAATCCCCAACCACCACCACCAGGAACAACTACCGGAAGAATCCACCACACAATTAATTAACGGGTCTATACCAGATAGTACTACTCAGTTACTTATCAATTCAGAACCAAATGCCATTTCCATAGAAAAGCTCCTTGTTAATGGTACCGATTTCAAAGCATGTAAACCTATAACCAAGTTTAGAGTATTAGCGAAGTTTGTTTTATTTCTTGTTAAAGTTAAATCCAAAAAATAAAATGCTAAAAAATAAAGAATAAAATAAAATAAAATAAAAAAAAAGAAAGAAAAAAGGAAAAGAGAATCCAATTATGACCTAATAGAATAAAATTATTCACAGCAGAGAAAATGCACATACAAAGCTTTTTTTTTTTTTTTTTTAATCGTTCTATTGTCTTTGGATTAAATTTGCTGTTCCTTGAACAATGCTCATATCATCTGTCAATTACCCAACTGGTGCTAGCGAAGTCCGTTTATGCAGAATAGCAATCGGCGTAAAGTATACAATTACCCCTAATACAATAAAATGACGGCAATACCAGTTATTGATCCTACATAACCAGAAGCTAATACTCAATTTACCATCCATTATTTCTATTGCCATTCTTCAATTCATCCCATGACATAACCATATCCTTTCCTGTGGTTATTACATACACTTTGATACTTAGATCCGTACACGACCTGCGCCAGGCTTAGGAATTGCGACAATATAGAAATTCTAGATCTCTACAGCCATTACACAAATTGAGTGAGCTTTATAAAAAGAAAATTACGTCACAAAATTTCTCTTTTTTTAGAAATGTGTTCGGGTCATTTAAATACATCTGTATTTCTTGACAAAAAATTTCATTTTATTCTATAACAAAGTATCAGGTATACCTAAACTTTTTTAACTTATTATATAACAAAAGTTTTTAAACTGTGTGTTTTATTGCATGACCAAGACGCCGGCACTATTAGTGTTTATCGTGTCTCAGTATCAATCTAATTTCCATCACTAGAGGTGCGGTGTTCCATTTGACCTTTTGAGTCCTTCCTAATTAGTTAATACCAAAAGGTTTAATAAATAAAACTTTTTTCTAGAACCTTTTTTTTTTTTATTATTATTAGTCTTATTATTATTATCTTTCTTTGGGATATCCTGTATCTTTTTCCTTCATTATATTGTCATAGTTGAAACCCTGTATTATATATAATCTGAAGGAAACAGTTGGAGATGTCTACAACATTCCTATCACCAAGTTCCAATCAAAATAGTCCAAATAATGAGTATTATCATAAGACCAATATGGATTACTTCAACAAAAAGGATTTACCATCAGTTAAAATAAGTGATCTGGTTGACTTTCCTGAGGATTCCAATAATCAAGTCGAATCCCAACAGAATCAAAATAATTGTCATGATTCAAATCAGTGTCAGCATGACCCTCATAATCAACATCAGCATCCCGATGATTCTCAGCATTTGATCCACAACACTACCAAACTGAATACTGATCCAACTTTTGGTAACTTTCCTATATCAGCATCATCTTCCAGTGCCAGTTCTGGTGCAAGTGCTAATTCAGCATTTGGTCTTAGTTTAGGCTCCAGTCCTACTTTATCCACATCACCTAATTTCGGGGGAATTTCCGGTTCCAACTCCCATCATGGTTCATCCCACAGAAAAACTCAAAGCTTAAACATTTGCTCTAACCTTGGTCGTCCTCAGGTGTCAAAATATTCTCATGCCGACTTACCTAAAGATACCAAAGCAATAGATGGTGGTGACTTGGTGAAGTTATTAGATAATCAAAGAGTGGTTGTGTTTGATGTTAGACCCTTTAACGTTTATTCCATGTCAAGGTTGGTTCTGGCCATTAATATATGCCTTCCTACGACATTATTAAAGAGACCTTCTTATAATCTTCCTCATATTTTAGAATCCATAACAATCAACCAAGATATAAAACAATTAATTTTAAATCAAATTGATAGCCCAACCGAGCCTTTGAAAGTCTTGGTCTACGATAATGACAGTAATGAATCAATTATTGGTTTCCAGTTATATCAAATATTATTGAAATTTGGAAATATTAATGAAAACCATCCTAATGCCTTTGATGTCTATTATTTAAACAGAGGTTTTGTATCTGTTCATGACAATAATTTAATCGAGTGTTTTAATTTATCTCCTAATAATTATTCTCAAACTTCTTTATCATCCATATCTCCTATTTCTCCAATCCGTTTATCCACTGACATGCAAAATTCTGCCACTGTCAATGATCATAATAGTCAAAATGTTTACGATCATAAAAATGAAAATAGTTTATTATCTGGTTTCCAATTACCTTCTAGTGCTCCATCCAATCAAAGATTTTTATCATCCATGAAGAAAAATAGTTTACCAAAATTGGATATAAAATCTATTGTTAACCAAAATAATCAACCAGTGGGTATTGATGAAAATTTAACTGATTATTATTATAAGTTCAAATTCCCTGATGGATTTAATGAAAAATTCAATAAATTACCTCAATGGATTAAAGCATTGCTATTTGATTCCCATGAAGGAAAAGTGGTTTCTAACAAGCTGATAATCAATCAGTTAAACACTAAATTTAATAAACTAGAAAAATCAGAACAAATAAGATTAAAGATGGCTATTTCTGATGGTTATGAAGAAGGTCATGCTCCAGCTGTTTGTTCTCCAAATGCTTTATGTCCAGGATGTGACAAAATTAATTATAAAATCCCTAGAGGAATTGAGTTTGGGTTTAAAAATAGATATAATAATATTTGGCCTTATGAACATTCCAGAGTTAAGTTAGCAAATTCACCCTGTAATCACATGGATGACAGTGAACAAGATGATTATTTTAATGCTAATTACATTCATGATGATATTTCTTCTTATAAATACATTGCTACCCAAAATCCATTACAATCCACATATGAAGATTTTTGGAAAACTGTATGGTATAATAAAGTTAAAGTGGTTGTTTGTTTGAACAAGCAATTACCAGCCGATTTAATGGGTCAAAATACCAAATATTTTGAAGATCAATACTTTCCAAACTCAAAGATTGATTTAAAACTACAAGAATTAAAGACATATGAATATTTCAATTTAAGAACCATCAACTTAAATAAAAATGGTCAAGATTCTACTATTTATCATTTAGAGTATAAAGACTGGCCAGATTTTGGTGTTCCAACTCGTCTTTCTACCTTGATTGAGTTCATCAAATTTAAAAATCAATTGATAGAAGCAAAAAATTTATCTAAACAATTGATGGTTCATTGCTCAGCCGGTTGTGGTAGAACTGGTTGTTTCATAGCCGTGGATTCAATAATTGACTTAATCCATACCTATTCAAAGGGTCCTACTAATAAATTAAATCCTTACGGTAATGTGGATTTGATTTATAAATCAATTCAATACCAAAGAACCCAAAGAATCTCCATGGTTCAAAACTTAGACCAATTTATTGTTTGTTACGAAATAATTTTATATTATTTAATTAAGTATGTATTATAATGATTAATGATGATAAAAATAGATTATACGGTTGTAGACAAAATCTACCCCCTTCTCTTGTTCGGGGAATTACTTCTTTCTCCATGTTCGTAAACCTTAAAGCCTAAATCCAGGGAGCTGTTTCTAGAAGCGTTCTAATGAGTTTCAAGATGATATTCTAGAAGGTTTTATTTGAATTATCGGATTTATTAAGAGGAAACTATAAGAGAGTTTCTTATCATACGGAAACTTAAAAGCTTAATAACTACTTTCTACCATGAGGTCATATTTACAATGAACACTACTTTTGTATACTTCGTTTCTTTTTATGAAGAATTCTCCATCTCAATAATGCGAAAAAACTTACCATTGCAATCCCTCAATCAGGAAATTATCATGAATCCATAATGGAACCACCAGACAATGCAGAAAAAGTGAGATATATCTTGGATTTAATACAAAAGGGGAAAGATTTGAATATAAATAGTGACGAATTCTTTCAAGATATTGAACCTCGAAATATTTTCCCCCATTTAAATATGATGTTAACTAAACGTCCTATTATTGATAATTTCAAATCAGAAACAACTGCTAGTCAAGTAGAAGTGGAAGAAACAATAAAAGAAATATATAAAGACCTAATTGACAATTCTAATGGTCATATTAATGACTCTCATTTTGAAATTGAAAATCATATAAATTATTGTCAACAGACTTTAGAACTGGCATTACCATCGTTTTACAAATCATTAGATGCGAATCATTCATGGATGCTTTACTGGTTGATTAATTCATGGATTCTTATAGACTACGAACCATTGCCTGAAGAGATAACCAATCTTGCTAAAACAAAATTATCACTGCTAATTGTTAATGAGGGTAAAGGAGGTATTGGTGGTGGTAAGGGCCAAATAGGTCATGTAGCATCTACTTATGCTGCTGTATCAGCTTCTTTAACAATGTTCCCTTGGGAAGAAGTCGAAGGATCAAAGTTAAAGTCATAGTCACTTGAATTGGTGATAGCTCTAGTGATTGCCACAGGTAAATATGCAACTGCACATATAATTCCATTTATAATTGGGTACCAGTTTCCATATACTCCTGCAAGGATGACTAAAAGGAACCCCATAGATAATACTATTGATAATCCAATGATTTTATTCAAAGGATTACCTCTGATAGATTCTGTGGAATTCATAATAAATACAGTAATTTGATTTCAATTTCTTTTCTTATCTTTCTGTGACAAATATAATATTCAATTAATGCTATTTCTCTACCAATGATTAGCTTCGTTGGTCTAAGGATTCTACTGTTGAGCTCACTACTTTCCTGACCCTTTCCGCACTTTGAGGTCCAAATCACTATCCTGTATAGTAATTCTACTACTAATATTATGTCACCACCATTAGAAGACCAATACCCGGAATTGTTAAAGGCTAAGGTGATTCAGCCTGTTAAGACTAAGGAGCCTATTGCTTCACCACCGGGATTTGATTCTAACTTCATCACTTCTACTACAAATAAAAAGAATAATGATCCTGATGACAAGAAACATTCAGTAGATGTCGAAGGATTGAAATCAAAGAAAGTATGGGAATTAGCTATAGGACCAGCCAAAACTATACCTATGAATCTTATAATGAGTTATATGACAGGTAATTCGCTTCAAATGATTCCTATAATGACAACATTAATGATGCTTTGGACGCCATTAAAATCCATCTTTGTCGATACTAATAAAATATTCAAGGGTTATCAAACGGAGACTAATGGTGATATCATATTACAATGCAAGTTGGTATTTATAGCATGTCAAGTTGCCTGTATGTCTATTGGGATTTGGAAGTTAAACAGCATGGGTCTCATACCCAATAGTGAAAGTGATTGGTTATCATGGAAACTGCCTAATCAATTTATAGAAAAGGTGTCTATTTTATAATGTCTTTTAATATACTATACACTATGTGCTAATCATCGTTTTCAATTGCTCTATCATATATGGATTGCAAGTTGTATTTTTCAAGCTGATTGTAGTCGTCAACTACACTCATACCTATGTTGGTCTTATAACATTCAATTAAGATCAATTTGTCATAGTTCTTCAAATCCACAGAATGGCCATGGTCTTTACCTACACATTCAGCTACAGTTTTAATAATAGCTCCTTTCTCTAATGCATTAAAATTTCTTCTTGTTACCTGGATAGCAAATTTCAATGGTTTTTGATCTTTATCATTATGGAAATGAGGCTTTAACACTTGCTGACTAAGTTTTCTGACTTCTTCTAATTTGGGTGATACTGAAAATGTTATTGGCGTAAGTTTTTGTGTGAATCTTGTAGTCTTCTGTTTACTTTCAGCACTTTCTTTACATATTCTGGTTATGAATTCTTCTGGTTGTATAGGCTTTCTCATTTTGATAAATATTAAACATTCACATTCCAATTCAATAGGAGTTAATAACGCTTGCTTGGAGTCAGATGATTCTTTCATCTCTTCGAGTTCTTTTTTTATCTTATCTTCCACTGAAACTTCTTGTTCATCTTTGTTCTCTTCACTTTCCTTATTGTCTTCTGCAGCTTCTAAATCATAATACTCTTCCAGTTTCTCGGTGAATAAGTTCATCAATTCCTTAATACATCCTTTTTCTTTTCCTCTATTACAAGTAGCATAGACTCCTGCTGTGTTGGGATCTATAAATCCTGCAACTTTAAATTTCTTTTTTCCTCCCCCTTCTTTGTGGTTTCCTTTTCTTTTCCCCATAATAGTTTTCTTAAACCTTTAGTTTTTTTGCGATGCCTGCGATTTTTAAATCAGTTGTACCTTAATTATACTATGAATGTCCTGAACCTTTCCCTTGATGTTTGGTCTTATATCATAAATATTGGGGAATTGGGAATCTCGGATGTTTTGCATCTTATGCAAACAAATAGACAATTAAATTCTTTACTTAAACATAACGTTATATGGTATAAACTCGTACATGATAGATATCTTAAGGTATTAATCGATTATGATGTGGAATCAGTAAAACCATTGATTGACGATAAGGACAACATCGAATTCTATTCTTTAACAATTGACTATTATAAAAAGGATTTATACTTTAAGCGGTTCCTTGAATCGGAAAGTGATATTAGACGATACCTTGATTTGTTTGTACAGGACCATGATTATTTGCCTATCCTTTATAATTATCAACAACAGTTCAATGAAAGTATTTTGCAGGGAAAACTGTACATCGACTTGAAAAGACCTGCATTCGTACTAAACTTGTTAATAGCTCAAGAGTATAAGTTAGCATTTCAATACTTTAACACATTGTTGAATAACGAGAATTCTGATTGTTCTCCTAGTCTGTATGAAAGATTTTGGTTCAAGGTTAGTCTTTTTGACAAAGGTAGCCATAAATATATACATTTTAGATCCCAAAAGTTAAAGGAAATATTCAACAAATTGCATCAAGAAATAGTCATTAAAAAGTTCTATAATAGGACTAAAAATGGCAATATAATTTTACATCAGCATCCAAATAACGAAAAAGATACCCTTGTTTTTGAAAATGAAGATCATTTCAATCAATTGACTGTTGAAATTTTCCGATTAACTTTATCGTGTTTCAAATTTGATAATCCCATGGTATCCAAGTACGATCATTTGGTGTTTAATAATTATTGTAAGAGTTATTTCTTAGAAGATTTTAGCATTCTTCGTGTCTACGGTAATAATATCAAAGGACATCCTTTTTTAATAATGTCAATTTTAATGAAAGTCATGCATGAATTTTTGTTATCCAAATATAATATTAAGTTCCAAGGACATGAAAATTTTGAAGATATTACTATTAATATGACACCCACATATTTAAGACTCAGAAATCACGTTTTTTCTTTTGATAGGAAAATATTGCATTTACATACACAATTTGAAGTCTATACAATCGATGAAGTTATACGAAATTTAAGAGATAGAAGCTACTTTGAAGTTTCAAAATTCATTGAACCATTAGACTTCAAATACATTACAGAGTGTTATTTACATTTGGATTATTTCTTGGGTGCAAAGTCATTATCAACTATAATAAGACCAGATAATTATTTCGAATCCAATCTGCCTGTAAGTCTGACGGTTCTATTAGATAAAGATTTATCTTTGGTGACTTATGAAGATTATTTGTTCCTAAAATTAATTTGTAAATTTGTGCAAGACAAAGATAGTAATAATGAATTATTAGACACTATGTTTTGTTCTGAATTTGAAAAGACTTTGAACAGTATGAATAATTTTATCCATTTCAATGCAATTTACCAAGTATTTAATGACAATAAGACTAAACAAAATAGATTAAGACAACATTTTTTCACAGATTCTGACAATAGTTTCACTAGCAATTTCAATCTTTCAGATCCAAGTTCTAAAATCTCCCTTTCAAAGATTTTGCAGTCATATCATTGCTCAGAACCTACAATTCAAAATAAATTCCAAGGAGGTTCAATTATAAAGCATAAAAAATTCATCTGCTATGGTATTGTTCTTGGCAAAGTCATTGCCAGTAATAATAACATAGTCTACTATAGGGTTTATACCACCAAAAGATCTGTTGAATGTTATCGAGAAGATTCTGTGATCCTTATCGATAACTCCACACCAAATATGAGTGACATCATTAGCTTCGTCATAAATTCCTGTGGTATTGATATCTTAGGACTTCTCTTTTACAAGGGCCTACAGATTAATGGTGACTTCCCTCGATTTGTAACAATATAATTATCATAATGTATTAATAATTTTTGCAATCGGTTTATAGTGTAATCTCTGGGTGTGTAAATACCATCATCACTTTTCATCTCACGATTCATTTAGAGCAATTTTAATCTGTAGATAGAAAGCATTTCTTTTTTCTTAGTTTAATGAAATCAGAAAAATGTTGTTAAGATCATTACTAAGCAGAAAGTTATCTGCTGCAAATGTGCCCCTGTTAGCAAGGTTTCAACATTCACTTGTTGGAATTGACTTGGGAACTACAAATTCCGCTGTCGCAGTTGTAGAAGGTAATAGTGCAAAGATCCTTGAAAATGAAGAAGGTGGAAGGACCACACCATCTATAGTAGCCTTCAATGAACAACAGAATGGTTCGAGTCCATTGGTTGGCCTTGCCGCTAAAAGACAAGCAGCTATCAATCCTCGAAACACATTCACTGCAACTAAGCGGTTAATAGGAAAGAAGTTCACCGATGACGAAGTTCAAAGAGATTTAGATAATAATCCTTACCAAATTATTCCAAATGAAAATGGTGATGCTTGGATGACAACATCAGGTGGAAGAAAGTTATCTCCTTCGGAAATAGGGGGTCATATTTTAGGCAAAATGAAAGAAATTGCTAATTCTCATTTACCTAATGAAACCAAGCAAGCTGTGGTTACGGTTCCAGCTTACTTTAATGATGCCCAAAGACAAGCTACTAAAGCATCTGGTAGAATCGCAGGTTTAGATATCTTAAGGGTTATAAATGAGCCTACTGCTGCAGCATTGGCTTATGGTATTGACAAAAGACAAAAAGATGGAATTGTTGCGGTATTTGATTTAGGTGGTGGGACTTTTGATATCTCTATTCTTGATATCGAAGATGGTGTTTTCGAAGTCAGGGCAACTAATGGTAACACTCATTTAGGTGGTGAAGACTTTGATATCTTATTGTTGAACCATATTTTAGACACCTTCAAGGAACAAAATAATGGCCTCGATATTCTGAATGACAAATTAGCCGTTCAAAGAATAAGAGAAGCTGCTGAAAAAGCGAAGATTGATCTCTCCCACGTTAAGGAGACTGAAATCAATGTTCCATTTATTACCAGTGATAAACATGTTCATATGAAATTAACCGAAGATGAGTTAGATAACATGACATTGCATTTGATCAACCAAACTATAGACCCCGTCAAGAAGTGTATTAGGGATGCTGATTTAAAGATCAAAGATATTGATGAAGTTCTTTTAGTTGGGGGAATGACCAGAATGCCAAAATTAAGAAAAGTTGTCACTGAACTTTTCAACAAAGAACCCAATACTGCCGTAAACCCTGATGAAGCTGTGGCATTGGGTGCTGCAATTCAAGGAGCTGTCTTAACTGGGAACATTAAGAATGTTGTTCTTTTGGATGTTACTCCTCTTTCATTAGGAATTGAAACTTATGGTGGTTTATTCAGTCCTTTGATCCCTAGAAATACTGCTATTCCTGTAAAGAGAGAACAAGTCTTCTCGACAGCTGTAGATGGACAAACAGGAGTTGAAATCAGAGTTTTCCAGGGTGAAAGATCTTTGGTTAATGATAATAAACTAATTGGTAACTTTAAATTGTCAAATATTCCCTTAAGTCCTAAAGGTGTTCCTCAAATAGCAGTCTCTTTTGACATTGATGCTGATGGTATTATCCACGTAAATGCTAGTGATAAGACCAATTATCCTGAAGATCTGCCTCATTATGGGAAAGAAAATAGTGTTTCCATTCAAGTGGCAGGTGAAACAGGATTATCAGAAGATGAAATTAATAAGTTAATTGAAGAAAGTTCCAAGAACTCTAAAAGAGATGCTGAATTAAGACAACATATTGAAAATGCCACCAGAGCTGATGTTGTTTGTTCCGATACTGAAAATGCTATCATTCAATTTGGTGACTTCATGGAAGATGAAGAAGTCCAAATTATCAGGAAGATGTTGGACGAATTGAAAGTAAAAATTGATGATGTTAGAGAAAGAGGAACAATCCATGACCCTCAAATGATTCGAGATAAGGTTGATGAAATGCAAAAGGTATGCTTATCAGCCATTCAGAAAGTTGCTGTAAAGCAACAACAGCAACAACAGCAACAAAACCAACAAAAGTGATTAACAAACCTACTTGTATATAATTCATTAAACTCATTTTTTTATATATTTATACTAATTTACAAGAAATTTCTAATAAAAGCACTCTATACTTATTGGTCAGTATCCATTCTGTCGTCAGATGGTATATTACCGGAATTTTCTTGTGTTTGATTGTTGTCACCATTATCAGCATTGTCACCAGCGTCTCCTTCTCCTTCTCCTTCTCCTTCGTCGTCATCATCTTCACGTCTATTGATTGAATTTGATACAGAATCCAATTTATCAAGCCATTGTTGGACATTATCATCATCATAAATAGTGAAAGGAGTATCTTTTCCAACTACACTTACTGAAGTGTTTTTAAAAGTCAACTCCACATCTTGAGATAAAGTATCTCTTAATGCATTTAAACCATGGACAATCAATTTTTCAACA
The DNA here is from genome assembly GCA_030573955.1 of Yamadazyma triangularis. NCBI lineage: Eukaryota > Fungi > Ascomycota > Pichiomycetes > Serinales > Debaryomycetaceae > Yamadazyma > Yamadazyma triangularis. The sequence goes on along the minus strand of JAJMEC010000065.1, from coordinate 5,990 downwards.
GTTTCAGATTCACGGATTTGTTCTAAATTTCTTTCCAAATAGGTTCTTGCTGCTTGAGATCTAGCACCAATAGATGCACCAAAATATTCCAAAACCGATCCTGAGGGTTGGAATTCGTATAAATGAGCACCTGATTCATCATAACCAGAAACTAATAATCCTACACCATAAGGTCTAGAACCATAAGACTGCGTGTTTTCTTGGGCTTTATCGGCTATTGATAATACAGCTTTGGAAGTCAGTAATGGTCTATTGAATACCATTTTAGAATTCATGGCTTGTTTCCTTAAGAAGTTTGATAAAACTCTTGCATCGGGTGCCAATCCGGCTAATGCTACCCCCAAATGATCATCCACTTTGATGAGTTTCTTTTGATAGGATCCTAATTCTTCGGCATTTCTTTTCAATGCTACTAAAACTACATGATTTTTCGATGTTAATCCAACAGCTGCACTTCCTTGTTTGATTGCTTCCAAAGCATATTCCACTTGGAATAATCTCCCAGTTGGTGAGTAAGTTACAGAGTCATTATCATAGTTGTTTCTAAACATCCTGAATTAATTAATTGACTGCTCAATCCAACAATACTTTATCGGATAGAATTTATAAAGAAATTAATGTTGAACGCCACCACTGGCAATTTTTTTAGTTTGATCGCGAGGATTGTGCTGGTCCGGCATATAACGCAAAAATTTCATTTTTACTTTAATTTTTCAATTCTGACACTTTAAAACAACCTCATGTACAAAGTCATAACGAAACCAAGATATTTGGGTAAAAATTTGGTTCTTCTGAATCGTAATTACTCCAAAGTGCAATTTCCTCAAGAATCTAAAGAATATGTATCTTCTGATAAACCAACTTTAAGCCAATTTAAGAACCCCTTGTTACACTTTTTCCTCATAGCGTCATCTACGTATATCATTATGAATGGGATATGTATTACGTTAGAGAATAAAGAAAGAGAGAAAGAGATTATAAAAGAACAGAAAAGTTTAGAATCAAAAATTCAAACTCATTTTGATAAAGAGAATCTGAAAAGATGGTACTCTATGCTAAAATTTTGGAATCGGTAAAATAGTTATTTATTAATCCTTAACATTATTCCTAAACTTATTACTGAATTGAGCGAATTTGGATGCAGTAGAACTAGACATTTGTTGATTTCTGGGTAATTGCAGAGATCCTGGCTGTTCAATACTTTGAGCTGAAGTATCAAAACTATTTTCTTCATAACTGGATAGATTATATGCTTCTTCTTCTTCAGGTTTCTGCATCTTTGACATTAATTGAATCCCGTCTTCAAATTTAACCCTATCGAACTTCCTCATCCTCAAGGATGGATTTTTCTTGAAGTCATCATAGTTATCCAATTTCAATAAATCAATACATTGACGCAATTCAGTAAATGTTGATTGTAATGAAACTGCCCCACCCATTTCTTGCTTATTTTGGGAATCATCTTCTGGTCTATATAATGAATTCATTGATTCTTCTAAATGCCGAACATCTTGATCAAAATTATCTATAGCAATCTGATTAAACGCCTCGGCGCTGTATAATTCATTAAGAAAATGTTCTGCAATATAATCGAAACTTCTGAATAATCCCAATGTTCGAAATGTCAGTGGCAAATTTGAAAAAATAGATGTGAATAAATTTTCCAAGAAAAGAGCAAAATCCTTCACTGTATAATTGGCTTCGTCGTTAGCTTCTGTTGGGAACCAGTCGTCATATTCAACCATGTCTAACAATTCTTTAACCTTGGCATCGACCATATTAAATATAGAATCTTCAGCATATTTTCTCAAATCCGTAAACAAATTGATAGCTTTTAATGAAAGGGTACCATTTGTATCAATATTATTGGTACCAATCCCATTGTAAAGCTTTAACCTACGATTGATTAGTTTACCAATTTCATATAAACTGAATAAATAATATTCTAAATTGGTATAACTTTGGGCTATTACCTCTTTGTTGTTAGAGTTCTTAGTGATAAAATCTCTCAAATCATAAGCAATACCAACCCCTTTTTCTTCTCCTAAAACTTTTTCAAATACTTCTTGAACGATTATAGTATTTAACTCGTTTAATTCATAACCATAGTATTGCTTGATAAACAGGATTAAATCCTCCATTAATGAACGTATACCCAAACAGAAATGAACATAATCTTCACTGAATGGAAAACTTATAGGCATAGATTTTACTTTCCCTGGGGCAAACAGGGCATCATCTCTATACCAACATATTTTCATTACATTTTCATAATCAGCTTTCTCCTTAACCACTAACGGCATATAATGATCTGATTGAATAGATTCGAGGAAATCAAATCTGAATTGTTGAATTAATTCTGGTGCCAAATAGTCCCGTATTAATATCATCATGACCTCGTATAATTCAACAATTCTAAACTCGTTGTTTTCCATAACTTGAAGGAAATCACCTATCAAACATTTAAATTCATTCATTTCGTCAACGTTAAAAGGATTTTTATCCAAAAATTTTAGTATTACCGGTTTTAACTTGGCGGCATATGATTCCCATAAATCATCAGAGTTTTTATTAGACCTTAATTCAAACTTGGTTGCAAGGTTGATTTGCTTATCTATAATGAAAAAGGCGCTGATTTTTCTTAAATATTCTCCAAGGCTAGCCATATCAGTAAAGTCTGCTACAGAAGTATCATTAAAGTTTGCTTGGAATGTCAGGTTTCTTACGGAGGACGTTATTGGATAAATAACACGGTTATATTTCTTGAGCCATTCCCTGTGATAAAGTTTAGCCAAAAGCTCCGTTTCGTGTAGCGTCTCATATGCCAATATAGCATCATATACTGTAGCCAAATTGATTTTTAATGATTCATCGGATAATACACCATAATTTAAAGAAGGGTCTCTCATGGATAATTCGACGGGAGAATTCACCTTATGTGAAAGAAAAGCTTGATTGCTGTAATTTTTCTTTGTGTTTTCCCAGGCGTTTTGTAATTCCTTTAAATTTTCATAAACTGCTTCGCCAATAGCAAATAATTTTCGTTCAACATTAACTGATAACCATTTGCATAAGTTTTCAAACGATTCATCTTTGATAGTTTTTCTGAGAAGAGGTACAGAATCATATATCTTAATGGCAAAGCTGAAGTTTTCAACCTTGGCTAAGTGAATACTTGTCAACTCATCTAATAATTTTAATGCACTGAAGTATTTGTTCTGTTTAATTAATTCATGGATCTTATTAGTAATTTCTAATACTTGGATACATAAGCTTAATACGACGGTGGTTTCATTAATCTTAGTATTAAGCTCTTTACTTTTTAATAAGTTCTTTTTCTTGGAAACTAATTCATATACCGATTTATTAAGAAACAGACTGACTTGCTGTAAACTTTTGTTCAAATCAGAAGAATCAATATGAATGTTATCAATAGAATCAATACATGAATTTATATCCTGAGCTGAACTTAGTGATAAGTCAGTTAATTCAACATCTTTGGATTTAACTATGTCATTCAACTTTGTGATTAAATCAGACAAGCCATTTGCTTTTAAAGCATCCTTAACTATTGGAGCTAAACTTTCTAAATAATCATTGGAACTCAAAGATGTTTGAAAAATATCATCATCTCTGATTAAAAGATTCTCCAATGGAGATGTATCAATTCTTAGTAATCCATTAGATTCCCTGTCTTTCGGGGTTCCATTGGCAGCAACAGATGGTGCCATATTAATAGTATTTCTTTAACAAATAGAAGTTTTTTTTTATAGTTTTAAATCAACAGATCAGGGTGTCGCGCAATTGAGGACGGGAAAAGGCTTCAGCGGTTTGTGTGATGATACCTAATCATGTGCTACTAATTGGTGGTCCTGATACCGGAAAACTCCAACTTTCTAATGTGATACTGAATAATCAACATATTGAAGGTGTAGAAGAAGATTCGCATAGTGGTCTCATGGTAAAAACTGACCTTTCAACTAAATATTATAATGTCGATATAAATCTACTCATTGACGAATACCCGTCTGAAAGATCAATGATCAAGGATAACAAAGAATCACTTAAATATGATTATTTCAAAGAATGGTATAATGAGTTTATTTCCCTGGAATGTAAAGAGCTTCGAGATGTTTTAGATGGTATTATTTTCAGTGTCAACATAGATCAGGATTCTGTTGAATACATAAGTCAATGTATCGATTTATTAAATGACTTAAAGGATATGTTAAACCAAGAGTATGATGAATGGCCGGGATTTTTTGCTGTCACTGGAGTGACAAAGACCAAAAGACAAGTCGATGAAGTTGAAGATGTAGTATTGGCAAATGGGTTTGAGTTTATATATTTAAATGAGCATGGACAGAATGAGTTTAAAGATAAAATTGGTAAGGATAGGTTGTTGGAATTATTTCAGTCACATGAGTGGAAGAATATAGAGTTTCTGGATTCTGAAACCAACTATAAAACAAATAAAATGGCCAATATTGAAAGAAATCAAATGACTGAGAAACTATTGAATGGTTACGATGATGATCCACCAGAAGACAAAGTAGATATCAGTGATATTCTAACAAAATTGAAACTTTCCAAAGACAAGGCTAATGGTATAAATAACGAAAATGAAAAAGAATCCTATGTAAATAAAATCATTGATGATGTGATTGACTATTTATAGTTTATTCTCTCTATCTAATAAATATTCAATGTTATAACCAGGATTAAAGTAGCACTCTTGGACGTCTTCATCTGTAACACCATTTTCATGAATAAATACAGCAAAATCAATGTGACTAACCTCCTCATCAACCACAACCATGGGTGCATGCCAAGTTCCTGCTCCGTATGTAACCGATTGGTTTCCTTTACAAATAAAAGCCCTTATCTCTGAGGGGTCTGGCAACTTATTTGGTGTCGACTCATCTGTTTTAGCTACTATAACAACATATGACTTTTTAGATAACTCTTGTCCCATAGGTAAGAATGTCTGAGTAGTGAATGGATGTCTTTCTAATACCTTGGATTTATATGTTTTTGTCCCATTAACATTGTTAGTTATCAAATGCTTTGGGGGTGAACATCTGAAAATGTTCCAATTGGCAGTTGGGTCTTTACCACTAGGAGCATTTTTGTAGTTATTTACCACTGGTGCAACTTTATGGATTTTTGTAGCAGTACCATAATTGGCGGCACTGCTTTGTACATTTTTGAGTTGATGATCTGCACTTATAACTCCGCCATATGGTCTAAACCCTTCAGGTGTCAAAGGAACAGCAGTTATAGGACCTACTGTAGATACATCAAATTCTTTCAATACCATTATAAACGAATCAAAGGTATAATTCAAATATCGATTTATGATTTAAATTTCATCGGAGAAGAGCGAAGATCGTTATCACATTTGATTATGTAATCCATATGATAACGCAATATCTATGAAACTCTATGAAAACATGAATTTAATCGTTACTAAATTGTTGTCTTAATCTACAAATGTGCCTAAAATCCTATCATGGTATTTAAAAATATGTGCCTAGCTTTAGCTACTTTATTTACCATATTTTACAACAATTTTTTTTTTTTTTTTTTTTTTTTTTTTTTCACATAACAAATATATCTTTTGCAAAAATAGTATTCCTATCTAATCAAAAAAAAAATAAAAAAAAAATAAAAAAAAGAAAAAATTAATAAAAAAATCATAAAAAATCAAAGAACTATTAAAAACATAATAAAAACATAAGGGAAGCAATAAGAAAGAGAGAGAACATCAATATAACAAATAACTAAATATAAGAATATGATTATAAAGAAAATAAAATAAGATAATTGTAGAAGATATAGGCCGAAGGAGTAGGCAGAGGAGGAAGTAGTATTGGTGGTAAGATAGTGCGAAAGAGTGGAGGAAAAACAAAAAAAAAAAAGAGATTGCAGCACGAGAGTTTCGCGTATGGTCTCCCACTACACTACTCGGTCTCGCTCTTAGCAGCTTA
>JAJMEC010000064.1:0-123856 GCA_030573955.1 Yamadazyma triangularis | reverse complement strand
TCAAAAATTCAATTAATCCATCTAAGGCAACACAAGCATACTTGTAAACAGCTGCTGAAGTAGCAGAATCAATTATATCAATTAATAAAGGTAAAAATTGTTCATGGAATTCAGCAATAGTATCTTGTAATTCAGAAGTTAATTGACCTAATGATCTAAGAGCAGCAACTCTAACCACCAATTCAGGATCTTTTAAACCAGTAACAACAGCTGAAACAATTTTATTGATTTGAACAGATAAGAAATCAGGTGAACCAGCAGAAGCAACACCAATGGCTAATACACTTGCTCTTCTTTCGAATTGATTAGAAGAACTCAACATAGAGTTCAAATTTTCAAAAATTGGAGTTACAACTTGGGAAGGTGCTAATTCAGCGGATAACATGGCTAATAATCTGAGACCTAAAGTTGGAGGAGCATTTTCTTCATTTTCATTTTCTTCATCTTCATTTTCTAATTCATCTTCAATATCAATTTCTTCACTGGCAACTTTAAGACCAATTAAAGTAATACTTGGACCAAGTTTACTGGATGAAATCTTTGATTTTCTTATACTAACACAAGAAATTAAGAATTGTAAAGCAAAAGTTCTAACTTCTTCATCTAGTTGAGTGTTGACAGCTAATTCACCAATTAATTTAATTAAATCAGTTAAATAGTTTCCTACAAGTTTACTATCAACGAAAATCAAACTATTGAAAACATTAAAAACATCTTTAGCCTTTTCGGTTTCTTCTGATGAAATAACTTCTTTAAGAACGTTAACCAAAAGAGGAATGCTATCTCTAAATTTTGCAGCTAATTGGTTATCAATTTCACCAGCATTCTCAATGAATTGAGATAAAGTATCAAAAGCTAAAACAGCATTAACTCTAATATCCAATGAAGTAGTATCGCTTAAAAGATTAGCAAAGAGATTTAAAAAGTCACCAACATTGGCTTGTAAAGCTTCACTTTGAGTCTCTAATAAGGTATATAAAGTGAATACTGCCATTTCCTTAACTTGAGGTTCATTATCTTTTTGAACTTGTTCGATTAAAGTTGGTAATAATTCTGGCCATTTGTTATCATCTAAATCAATTTCTCCAATAGCAGCCACAACTCTAGCTGAAGAATGTCTAATGAGTTTAGAAGGTTGAGTGAAAGTGTTAGATAACATAGCACTCCTTATTTGTGGCTTTAATGACTCATCAACTTTATCCCATTGTCCTAAAACTAACTTTCTGGCTTCAACTGAGGCTAATTGTTTCAATTCGTCCCCTTCAGTATTTTGTAAAATATGAAATAACGATGGAAGTGCTAAAGGATTGGTGTAAAAATCTTTGGTTAATCTGACAGATGCTTGTTTAATAGTAGCAGTATCTGCTACCATTGTCTGTCTTAAAGTCTCCTCTAATGAGGTAATATACTGTGGATCCATAGTTTATCCTTAGGATGACTATAACTATATTTTCATATACTTATGGATAATACACGAGTAAATCAATGAAAAAAAAAAAAAGAATCGTAATAAAAATTTTTTAAATTTTGAGATGGATATTGGCACGTGATGTGAAGACCAAATTTTTTTTTTTTTTTTTTTTTTTTTTTTAAAATAAAAATAAAAAATAAAATAAAATAAAAAAAAGAAAAGAAAGGAAAAAATCGGTGCCTATTGTGGTATATTATCAGAGTATTATTACTATAATAGGTTGATATTATGTATCTAATGTATTTAGTCTATGATTACAAGATTTCGTCAAATTGTGCTGGCATTTCTCTGATTTTTATAGAGTAAAACTTTTCAATATCTTTCATGTCATCAATATCATCTCTTGAGATCAAATTTATGGCAGTACCATTTCGACCAAATCTACCAGATCTTCCAATTCTATGAATGTAGTTTTCTTTATCCATAGGAAGATCATAATTGATTACGAGTGAAACTTGTTGAACATCAATACCTCTGGCCCAAACATCAGTAGAGATCAATACTCTTGAATTACCAGTTCTGAAATCATTCATAATTCGATCTCTTTCGTCTTGTTTTAAGTCACCATGGATTGCAACTACAGTGAAGTTGGCTTTTCTCATTTCCTCAGCTAACCAGTTAACCTTAGACTTCCTGTTGCAAAAAATCACTGCTTGGGTAATGGTAAGAGAATCATATAAATCACATAAAGTATCAAATTTCCAATCTTCCTTTTCACATTGGATATGATATTGTTTGATACCTTTAAGAGAAATCTCATCTCTTTTCACAAGGATTTTCACTGGATTGGTGGTGAACTTATTGGTCATCTCTAAAACCTCCTTGGATATGGTAGCACTAACTACAACCACTTGAACATTTGATGGTAGAACTTTATAGATTTCATAGATTTGTTCTTTAAATCCTTTGGTGAACAATTCATCGGCTTCATCTAAAATTAATATCTTTGTTCTTCTTGTATTTAATTGTTGTCTTTTAATGATATCTACTACTCTTCCTGGTGTTCCACTTATTATATGTTGTCCTTGTTGTAACTTCTTCACGTCTTCTCCCACGTTCTTACCTCCTACACAGGCATGGGTTTGAATGTTCATATATCCTCCTAATTGTTTAACCACTGTTTGTATCTGGGATGCTAATTCTCTGGTTGGTGATAAGATCAATGCTTGACAATCTTTTGACTTGGTATCTATTGCTTGTAACATTCCAATTGAAAAAGTAGCCGTTTTACCAGTTCCTGACTGTGCTTGGGCTATGGTATCTTTACCACTTATTATTTGCATAATAGCTCTTGATTGAATAGCTGATGGGGTTTCAAATCCATAAGAATAGATCCCTTTCAATAGATCGGTTTTCAACTTCATGCTTTCAAATGTAGGATATATTTTAACATTCTTGGTTGATTTAGAACTGAATTCTAACTTATTATCTATTCCCTTTTCGAAGTCCATACTTTAATAGGTATATATCCGTTTTGGTGTGATGAGATGAGCTAAGTTGAAAAATTGGATCCCGCGATATTATCTTCAACTTTGACTATAATAAAACCTTTATGGCAGTTTTTAATAACGATTCAATATTAGTGGTGATTGGTGGTGGACATGCTGCAGGAAAGTCCACGGTTGCACATTCCTTGAAAAATGATTTGGCTAAAGCTTTCAACGATATTGCTTTGGATATTCAAGTATTGAATATGGAAGATTATTTAATAGAACCTAAGACCAATAAAGCTTATGATTCTCAGAAATCATTTGCCATATCAGTTTCCGCCCCGGGAGATCTGAATCTAAATTTGTCTTTATTAAAACCTTCAAGATATGACTTTGACAAATTGAAGACTTATGTCAAGAGCCAATTGGATAGTTCTAAAGATAGTCTGAGTCAAAAGGTAATTATTGTCCATGGACTTTATGCATTATATGATAAAGAATTAAGAGATATGTCTAAATTAAAGGTATTCATTAGTGGGGATGCCGATTCGAGGTTAATACGATGGATAAGAAGAGATGTTGTTAATGGTGAAGAGACTTTAGAATCCATTATTAATCAGTACTTACAGGGGTCTAGAGCAGAAATGAATGATTTTATTTTCCCTACTAAAGCATTCAGTGATGTTATTATGCCTTATGGACCTGAATCTAATGCCATTAATCTTCTAGTTGATGGTATTATTCCCTATATAGCCAACCCTGATGTTGAATATCAAGCAGTACAATCAAGCTTACGTCCTTCTGCTAATGATTTATTACAATCATATGAAGAGCAAAAGAGATCATATTACGAATTGAGTTAAATAATTACTTAGATCTATACATATCTATATATATATATATATTATACTTAATACACTAAAGCGTCTTTTCAAAGGAATACATTATTATCATTAACATAATTATTAATAGGATCAGATTCGACAGAATATTCGGTTATGGCCACAATTTTATCACTAGACACAATATTTCTTAAATTTTTGTCACTGGTATACCAATTTTTAATTAAGTGAACCATTTCATTTTGCTTTAAATTTTTAATAAATCCAGGATATATTTCAAAGCTATCATTTTCTATTAAAGATTTCATGACATAGTATAACTTCTCATATTGTACTCCTGATTTGATAAACATGTCTGTAATGGCACCTGAAGGTGGTTGTTGCAATGGATCTTCTTCAATAACCTCATGTAAATGTTTGAAAATCAATTTAATTAACTTATCAAGTGGGAAAACTAAGTCGTTAGAAGATAACCGAGTCCCTATACTTGTTAAGGCATTACTGATTATAATATACATGGGCAATTTGGATTTATTATCAATTATGAAAATATGATAAAGTTTTTCAAAAAATAATTCCCATCTTTTCAATATATCATCAGTATTTCTGTAATCAGAAACTTTACAAATGAGTAAACTTAAATCATAATATCCTAATGGATCAGTGAATTCATTAAATAATTCATTAAGACTTAATATCTTATAGTTTAATTGATCCACAGCAGACTTCTTATTACTTTCATTGATTCTAGTATCATTTTGTATAGTTGTTAAGATATCCAATTGGACATTACCAACATCAAATAATTCTTGGACCAAAGTAGCCAATTGAATCATTTTTTGTCTTAAATTTGGAGGACTAATACAATTGCAAAATCCTGCAGCTCTTGACAAATATTCTAATCTTTGTACCAATGAAATCTTAAATTCTGAAACTGTTAAAGAATATAAAATGTTTGCTGCATTAAAATAATGTTCACGTTTAGCATGATAAGACCATAAAAGATTACTCAATTCTAAATCATTGGCCGATTTATCTTCTAAAAATTGTAGAATAAATGCTGTATCAATCTCAAGCAACCTTTCATTAGCTCCTTGAGAAATGAACCATTGATAAAACTCATAATGAAATGATTTATCTTTGGATGCAAAACAGGTCTCATAAGTTGAGTCTCTAATTTCAATAATTTCATTCGTCTTCAATGGATCATTTAATTCAGTCACTTTGATAACCTTTAAATCAACTTTAGTCAAAATATTGAAAATTACATCATAAAGTTGGTTTTTCTTCCGTCTATTTTCATCTTCTTTATTGACTTGACTACTCTTGTCTATTTGATTCACCATGACGGTATTTGTCTTTTTGGGATTATTATCCAATTTGCTTGCTAGTTTTAATAGTAACTCAACAGCACCGGTATAATATTCTAATTCCAACATTATATTAATAGAGTTTTCAATGTTCTCAAAGGTCAATGTCTCATAAGCTTCTTCGAATAACAGAACTGCATTCTTGAGGCATTTCATTTTTAAGTCATTATCTCTCAATCCAATATTTTTGGCCTTAGTCAAATTTTCAATTGCCTTGAAAATAAAAACATCATCAGTGGACACGAAAGAACCACATCTTCCTTGTAATGAGCTGGCGATTAAATCAATTGAACCTCCTTTTAAGATATTCTTATTTATGATTGATGATAATAAATCTTTAATTAAATTCTTGACTTCTTTATTTGGAAGGAGCAAATCCTTAAAAGTTAACTTGAGTAAGTTTAATTGATTTGTAATTGACAAAAACCTTAAAATTTCATTGAAGTTGTTTTGATTAGCTTCAGTTTCTTCAATTAAAACCATTAAAAATGATAAAGCTTCTTTCATTGAATCTAATGATTTTAATATAGATGTGAAAGCTATATGTTCAGCTCTCAAACAGATTTCATTTTCATATCTATTAGGATCGGAACTATAATTTGGAGCATTTAAACCTTGAATAGTATTACCATTTTCAATGAAAAATTCCAACAATACTATAACTGATCCCATGAAAAATTCAATCTGCTTCTTTGAAATATTTAACCCCTTTATTAATAAATTACCTTCTTTTATAGAGGAAGTATCCACTTGTCCAAGACTATTGAATTTAATGTAAGGTAAAGGAAGGAATGCATTACTGTTCCAATAATCTCTAAACAACCTTGAAACCAATAAACAAGTACCATAAAACCGGTCACTTAAAATAACTTGATCAGAAGTAGGATGTTCAGTATCTCTAGATTGTTGATTGAAGAAATTTAAGCTTTGTGGTAAACTATTGTTAGAAGATTCTTGATTGGCCACTAATCTAGGATTATTTCCACAGGTTGAAAATAAAATTTGAGCTTTCCTCTTAAATAAATCACTAGAATTACGATGACCGTATGAACATGATAAATATAATAAGGTAGAACAAGTTTCTTCAAATCCATTTTCTTCAATAAAATTTTCAATAAGTTCTTCATTTAAAGACTTGAGTATCTTATCTGAAGTTTTAAATTGATAAATAATGATACCATAATTGGTCACGATAGCAAATTCCAAAGGACGTTTGGTATATTGACTAGCAGAAATATTAGCATAGCCATTGGGTTGATTGGTAGCATTCATAGAAGGAGTTAACTGAATAATATCATGTATAAATGTGTTGTCGTTATCATTATTCAGAAGTTTAATAAATTCAGCATCTTCAATCAACTTGTTATTTTTCTTTAAAAATCCATAATTAGTAGTACAAACAAATAATTTATCCGAAGTTTTTGTTTCCTTAACACACAAGAAGACTCCTGGACTAATGACCTTGGTAAATTTAGTATTTTTAAGCAACTGGGATTTCTGTTGATTCGATATTAATTGAGATACATATTGTTTTGATCTGGTAAAAGAATCCAATTCATTATTTAAATTTGGCAATTCTTTTGAAGGAGGAAATCTTATTGTTGCCACTGATGGCTTTAATCTTGAAGCACTAGATGACGAAAAAGAAGTGTTGAAAAATGACGATATTGAATTAGCTAAACCGAGCTTCAATAAAATTCGAACACCATAGTTAGTTACAGCTATCAATTGTATAGTGGATGATTCTTTATTAGAAATAGGATGAATATTCATAATTCTAAATTTCAGGAATGACTTAAAATTAGCAGAATCAACAAATAAGTTGGATACATTTTTAAAAATTTCAGAAGGGGTGATTTTACTGAAAACAGTAAATTGTTCTTGATTTGGTTGTAATTTATAAGTTCTTATAACGGATTTATTTGACAAGGAATATAAAATTTCTCGTTCAGAATCAATTTCCATTTGAGTAATAACTTCAGGAATTGCACTACTTGGGGAATTTGAATTATTAGAAGCACTGTTTTGTTGATGAGATGAAGAAGGTTGTTCTTCATTGAAAATGGAGATCTTATTTATAGGCAAAACACTGGAAAATCCGGATTTGGTCAAACATACTTTATCACATTTATTCTTAATGAAGGAAGATTTATTGGTATACTCTAGTTTCCATATGTTGATACCATCACCTTCTCCGGAGAAGTAAATATCATTGGTTTTTTCATCAACACAAAAGTTATTCACGATCAACCCTTGAGTAGATACAGACAAATTAGGATTGAATACTTCCAAATAAGGACTATCATATTTAATGACATAGATGTGAATATCCATGGGAGTTGCAATCAATAGAATGTAATTAATATTACTCACGAAAATGCCAGGTTTTGGTTTTGCAAGTTTAACAGTCAATATGGTATTTCTAATATTATCGATGGTTAAAAATTGAGCTGATTTATTAAATGACAGTTGAGGAGCTTTATAATTCCATAATAACAATTTGTTATCAGCAATTATCCAAGCTCTCTCAATTTCAGGAAACATGCCTATTTTAGTGGTTAATTCACTAGAATTATATTCATCGAAAAATTTATCAGGTAAATTAAATTGATTACTTTTTTCAAATTTAGAAAATTCACCCAACCCATTTTTAAAATTAAAATAGTAATTATCCAACGTAGAAGAATTAACTTTATTCAACTTGTCATCACCATACAAATCAGTAGGGATCATAGAATCTATCTTTATTAAATCAGTGATGTATTTAAACCCTAATTTCAAGGGTTCTAAGTCACTAAAATTAGGAACCTTAATCTTATAACTAACATCATTAACGGAATCTAAATTAATAGGATGGACAATTCTTTGATTCAAACTCGAAGTATTTCCAGAACTATTAGTTTTATCTCCGCCAGTGGTGGAAGAAGCATTGTTTTCACCTCGCTGGAATTGTAATGCGTCCAATTTAGGGTCACCTAAAGCTATTGTAGATGATATAAATTTCGGACCACTGTTATTATATGACAGCAATGAAGAAATAGACATCAAGCAGTACTAACTGTCGTTCATCAGTTATAAACAAATTTTTCTCATTCCCACCTATTTTTTTCGGTTGAAGCGCGACTTTGTTTTAGTAGGAGTACAAAGACTGACAAACACGCAGTAAGACGAGGACTATTAAGAGAATTAAGTTAACCTAGAGAAAAGAATGATAAATCTTTTTGCTTGTGAATTTTGTAAACATTGATGAAATAATTGATATTTATTTCAATTAGAGATTGTGTGTTTTTTTTTTTGTTGTTGTCTGTTGTTTTCTTCCTTTTCGAAACCATAAGCATTAAATATATAACAAAACAAGAATTAAATCAATATATTAGGTATAAAAACATATTCAGGGGTATCAAAATTATTCAGAAGATTCTTCTTCCTTTTTAGCAAATCTAACAACATCATAACTGAGTTGAGTCAAATTAGTGACGGTTCTTTTGTTTTCACCACTTTCATCAACAAGTTGTCTTTGTCTAACATCACATTCAACAAACAATTGCATACCTGGTTTAAGGTAGTTATTGAAGAAAGATACGTGACGTTCATTGAAAACAGAAATATTAAACCAATCAGTGGCTCTGTTAGATTCATCACTTGGACTGTATCTATTGACAGCCAAAGAGTAATTGATAAAAGGACTTCCTTCTTTAGTTTCTCTTGGAGTCACATTACCAACAGTTCCTAACAATTGCATTTTAGCAAATGCACTTCTTGCTGGAGATTGAGAAAAGTTTCTGATTGATTGTCTAAGCATTCTAGAATTAAATATATAACTATTAGTGGAGTTAACGTTGTGGACGAAATAATGAGGGAAAAAACAAGCGCGTTTTGGTTGTATTGAAGGTCGTGTACTCGATATATAACGGTTAAGATAAATAAAACTAAGGTTAACTATGGGGAATATGTTAACTACTTGAATAGAATGATATCCAAGTGTGGAAGTTTCTAAAACTGATTTCCTATAATCTTTATAGTAAAAGGAATTCCACTAAAGAAGCAAATGAGTGAAATAAACATGAATTATGTCTATATATCATTCCAACTTTCATTACCACCACATATTACTAATGAGGATGATGCAGTATCACTCTTGGACAACAGTTTGTCTTCTATATGATTGAAGTTATTATTATAATGATTATTTATGATGGAGTTGAGCATTTTATTGTAACTGGGGGATCTATTCATTGGTGGAGGAGTATGAGAATTATTATTATTATTATTATTATTATTATTATTAGGAGGCATCATTTTTAATAACACCTGATATAACATAGGATTAGGTTTTCTATTCAAATAATTACGCAAATTTCTTTCGATGGTCTTGAATCTTCTAAATTCGGCTTTGCTCATATTTTTGATTATATCATCACCATAAAAATCTTTCATCTTTAGTATAGAATTATCCAAATAATTAGTAGACAAGTTTTCATCTAAATCCCACGATGCAATATTATCATCAAAGAATTCAGTATCGATCAAGTTCTTATTCCACTTGTTAACTCTATCTTTTAACGGATTTTGAAATAATCGTTCTAGTCTCAGTTGTGATGGCGTATCATAGGAAAAATTATCAATTAATGAATCTTCTTCAATATCGGTATCGATATCGGAATTACCTTGACTATCGCTATTTTGCTCCAGTTGATGGTCATTTTGTGACCTTTGTTGTTGTAAACTCTCTTCATTAGTATTAACACTTGGATTGTTTGTATTAGTCGATGACAATATATCGGATTCACTAGGATTAAATAATACCCAACTACTTTGTTGTGAATCAGATAATATTGAGTTCACCTCTTCAGAATCATTATTATTGTAAGTGATTTGTGTTGTAGGATAGTTTAATCTATACCCGTTGAATGCCATGGTTGTTAGTGTATTGTAGGGGAATTATCTTTTTAAAATTATTTAAATGATATAGATAATAAAGAAAAAAAAAAAGTGTATATTATTAGTTCCTCAAGGGCAACCACACTCATTTGTATTCCGATAAGGAGAAACCCCACTAGTTTCTTTTTTGAATAAAGTTACACAAACCCACACTACAATCCCACACAGAAAAGGAAGTGGTCTCAACAATTTTGGTGCAAATTGGTGGTTAGTGGTTGGTGATTGGTGGTTGCTTTTCATGCCAAATTATATACTTGTATTAGGCTTGGGTTTATGGTCTTAGAGTTGCTTTTATTGGTTTGTTTTAGAGCTGATTTATAATGAAAATATTAATAGTTATCTTCTAAATATCACCTTGATTCCAGATGAAATTTTTGATTTCCGTACTGATTTCCCTACTTATTGCGATTTTTAGATAAGCAGAAACTTGGATAAGGATTGAAGATTTGATTCTACTCATTTTTTTTTTTTTTTTTTTTTTTTCTTCAAAGTCTACTGGCTCTTTGTAAAATGCTACAAATCGAATACAAGCCCCAAATGTTTAACATTTACTCGTTCACGCCTACTCTTGCTCCTTGGTTTGATGTTGAGATCTCGGTTGTCTATTGTAGTAACTGTTGCAAGCCATCTGGCTGCGCACAGAAAAAAAAAAAAAGAAGAGCTCTATTGTCAACAAACAAACGAAAATAACTGGCAACACATGGATTACATTGAGAATTAACCAGGTTTTTTTTTGATCATATATATATATATATATATACCGCCACTCTCAATGATTTTATAAATTATAGACTTACAATCTTTTTTTACTTAGCTTTATAGCTGTTACGTTCGTTACTTAGAAAACCTAAATATTTAATTTTGGTTGCAATTTGCTTAAAAGGGGGCACCAGCATTCGATTTGATACATTTCTTTAACAAAACAAAAAATAAAAACTTGATTAATATTCACTCGCTTAACTATGAAAATATCAAGTGTTGTTGCACTTTCGTCACTCATTATTTCGGGGTTGGGAGTATCATTAGATTTATCAGATAAAGATTCAGTGTGTAAGGCTGCAAAAGCAGTGGCAGATGGAGAATGGAACTACTACGAAGGGTTCAAATATGGTGGAACAGTAGGGGTTTTTTCTCCTCCATATTATTGGTGGCATGCAGGTGAAGCTTTTGGTGGTTTGGTAGATTATTATACTTATTGTGATAATAATAATGATACTTTAAAAGATGTTATTAGTGATGGGATGTACCATCAAGCTGGTGATGATTACGATTATATGCCCAAAAATCAGACCAATAATGAAGCTAATGATGATCAAGGAGTATGGGGAATAGCATTGATGCAGGCGGCTGAAAGAAATTTCCCCGATCCCTCTAGAGATGATACTTGGGGGTCATTAGCTGAAGCCGTGTTTAATTCTCTTAACTCTAGATGGGATGATAAAACCTGTGGTGGTGGTTTAAGATGGCAAATATTATCATCTAGAGATGGTTATGATTATAAAAATACTATTTCCAATGGATACTATATCAATCTTGCTTCCCGGTTAGCTAGATACTATAATAATCACACCTATGTTGATACTGCAAGCAAGGTTTGGGATTGGATGGATAGTGTTTCCTACTTTAATGAGAACGATAATTCAGATTTAGTGGTATATGATGGAGCTCATACACCTGATTGTAATGTTGATTACGATAAAACTTCATGGTCTTATAATTACGGAGTTTACCTTGCTAGTGCTGCTTATTTATATGATTTCACCAAAGATGATAAATGGAAAGATAGAGCGGTTAAAATAAT
Source organism: Yamadazyma triangularis (assembly GCA_030573955.1). NCBI lineage: Eukaryota > Fungi > Ascomycota > Pichiomycetes > Serinales > Debaryomycetaceae > Yamadazyma > Yamadazyma triangularis. The sequence goes on along the minus strand of JAJMEC010000064.1, from coordinate 112,001 downwards.
AAAGAGAAGTATAGATTTATTTCAAAAACAAGGAATCATGACAGAAATTTCATGTCAACCCGATGGTGATTGTAATAATGACCAAAGGGCATTTAGAGGATTATTCTCAAGACATTTAGGGTTGGCTTCATCATTAATCCCTTCAGCTAAACTGGATATTCAAGATTTCTTAGAAAAAAGTGCTAAAGGAGCAGCTTCTTCATGTAGTGGAGGAACTGATGGGGTTACTTGTGGACAAGATTGGACAGCTGATGGTTGGGATGGAATGTATGGTTTAGGTGAACAAATGAGTGCTTTAGAGGCAATACTAGCAAACAAAGCTAGTGATATGACTATTCATACCGCATAGACATAGATATTTTTCTTATTCTTCTTATTCTTCTTCTTACTATTACTATTATTCCATGTATAGATTACTTTTAATTGTTAGTAAAAACTAGTTTTAGACATATGAGCTAAAGTTTTATTTCTTCAGATAGGGGTGAAAGACTTTTTTAATATTATAATGATAAATTTTCTTCATTTAAAATATCCGTAATGGGTCTATCATCATCAAATTCACTCGTTTTTTGGTAACATACTGTTATTAATTGTATTACTGTATTACTGTAATAAAGTAGTTGAAAAATTTTTCTTTTTCTCTGTTGTACAAGAAGAGAAACCAAAAAGATTCCGGGTAATTCGAGCACTGGAAGTGAGACTTGAGCAAAAACTGGAAAACTCGATTCTATTACAATTAAAAGGTATAACTAATTGTACAAGCAAAATGGCTATTACTGGATTAGGTAAAGTTGATCAAGAATATGATGCTTCTAAATTGAGAATTGGAATTCTCCATGGAAGATGGAACAAAGAGACCATCGACAGTTTAGTTAAAGGATGTTATGAAACATTACTTGAGAAAGGTGTTAAAGAAGAGAATATCATTATTGAATCCGTTCCTGGATCCTTTGAATTACCATTCGGGTCAAAATTATTATCAGAAAAATATGACAGATTGGGTCAACCATTGGACGCTATTATTCCTATTGGAGTTTTAATCAAAGGTTCCACTATGCATTTCGAATATATCTGTGATGCTGCCAGTCATCAAGTTATGAGACTTGCTTTTGAATTAAATAAACCTGTAGTATTTGGAATCTTAACTTGTTTACTGGATGAACAGGCCAGAACAAGAGCTGGTTTAGGTGAAAATTCTCATAACCACGGTTGTGATTGGGCCATGGCTGCTATTGAAATGTCATTGAAATTTAACTAGTGGTATTATATTAGTCAATTAAATTAGGTTATTATATAAAAAAATACGTTTAAATTTTTCACTTCTATATCATTTTGTTTTGTTTTTGTTTTTTTTTTTTTTTTTCTTTTGTTAGGTATATTTTCTCCATTTCTCTATTGGAATGATTTCAATTGTTCGACCAGCATCTCTGATAAAGATCACCATGTCAGTGATATCGCGCACGACTACTTGCGATACCAAAAATTTTCAACATTTTCAAGTCGTCGAAAATTATCATTATCAATAATGAGTGGATGTATGTTGAAAGAGATGAGATTTATAATGAAGAAAAGTTACTAACTAATTCTATAGTCCGCTTACTTGACTTAGTCAAGTTTTTTTTACCAGTTTTACCAGAAGTTGAATTCCCATTTGAAAAAGTCAGTTTGGATGAAAAGATCATTTATACTGTCAGTTGTGGGATTATCTTTTTAGTTGGACAATTGCCACTTTATGGATTAAAACCTAATGCCTTTTTGTATATACAAGATCCATTTTACCAATTCAGATCAATATTCGCCATGGAAAAGGGAACATTATTAGAATTGGGGTTATTACCCGCCGTAACTGCTGCATTTTTATGGCAAGTAGGTGCAAGTTTTAAATTAATTAATGTTAATTTAACTTATAGATCTGAAAGAGAATTATTCCAAACTGGTCAAAAATTAACTGGTCTCTTTTTAGCTGTTGTTTACTTGTTAGGATTATTCTCAACCAATTACTTTGATGAAAGTATTAAAAACCATACTATGGGATCACCAATTGCAATTAGTTCAATGGTTTTATTATTTGTTCAAATTATTGGAATGTCCTTTTTCTCGATGATTATGATTGAAATCATTGATAAAGGTTATGGTTTTGGTAGTGGTATCTTATGTTTATTAACTATCCAATATGCTACTAATTTTGTTAAAGATGTAGCTGGATTAGAAATTGTCCCCTTAAGAAATTCCAATAAATCTGAAACTTCTGGTGCTTTATTTAGTTTGATTAAAAACTTTTCCTTTAGTTTTGATAAATTAAGTTCTAATATTATTAATGCTTTTACTAGAATTGAATTAGCCAATTTAACCCAATTTTATATTGTTATTTTTGCCATCTTAGCCGTGATTGCTTTAAATAACTTTAGAATTGAATTGTCTATCAGATCAAATAAAGCTAGAAGTATGAGTAATATTTATCCAATCAAATTATTATATACTGGTTGTTTACCAGTTTTATTCAGTGTCACTGTTTTAGCTAATGTTCAAGTATTTGGTTATTTTATTTCTAGTGCCTTGTTAAACAAATATCCAATTGTTTCAAAACTTTTAGCTAATTATCAATTGGTTAATTCTAATTTGACTTTAACTAATGGTATCTTATACTATTTATCATGTCCTTCATCTATTTTCCAAGCTTTATTAAATCCATTAAGAACATTTGTTTTCGCTACTGTTGCTATTGTCTCGGCAACTTGGTTTGCTAATTTCTGGTCTTTGATTTCTGGTTCTGCTCCTAAAGATCTTGCTAAACAATTCAAGGAGCAAGGTGTTTCTATTGCTGGTAAAAGAGATATCTCTGTTACTAAAGAATTGTCAAGAATTATTCCAGTTGCTTCTGTAAGTGGTGCATTTATTACTTGCGTTGTTGCTATTCTTGGTGAAGCATTAGGTGCTAATGGTAGAGCTTTTGGTGCTATTATTGGTATTTGTTCTGCTTTCAATGTTTTAGAAGAATTTATGTTAGAAACTCAACAAGGAGGAGGCAGCTCTCAATTATTAGGTGCTCTTTCTCAATATCAATAAAGAGCTATACTGTGATTCAAAATGTCTGTCCATTGCCTTACAGTATATTTTTGGTAACAAAAAGATAAAAATTAACAAATTAAATTAAATTAAATCAAATCAAATCAAATCAAAAGATCAAAATTTTACAAAAATTACAATATTTTTCGTTAGTAAATTTATAAATTTAATTAGTTCGGTACTTAGCTTGAATTATCAAATTTCTTACTCATAAAATAAACACTTAATATCTCGATAACTGGTTAATTGTTCTTTCTCTGGTTGTTAAAAATAACGTGAATAAATAAAAAAATAAAGTAAAAAAGATAGTGACTCCGGCGTGGTTCGAACACGCGCATCTTTACGATAGTAGAACTTGAGTCTACCGCCTTAACCACTCGGCCACAGAGCCTCCTTATCTGTAATATTGGTAGATTAGTAGACTCTTATAATACAATGGTATGGTTCGATTAACAAAATTTTTTGTAATTAGCTTTATTACTTCACTCTCCACTGTGATGAAGTGAGTGTATATTGAAAATTTAGAAAAGACATATCGATTTTTGCCAAAAAGAACATTTTATTACTTTTACCCTTATTTAACTTACGTTTATTGGGGGGTGTCGTTTCCACCGATAACCTATTCTTTCATAGGATAAGTATGTATTGTGTGCACTACTAATTAAAGCGCATTATTCTTGCTTCTGATAACTTATCTATACGACTATATTAAAGTGATAATGGATTTGAAGTTTGTTCCTATTCAGTCATTTATTGATTCATCCTTTTTCACCAAGCTTTCTGAATTGAAGCTTAATGACTTTAAACTTGATGATAAACCTCAATCGGTATTGGGATCAATAACCGATGCCTCTAAACTTAATAAGTTTAATAATCGCCCTATATTGAATCTTGATTACAAAAGCTATGATACAACAGATGTCGACGTCAAGCAGATAAAAGGTCAGATTCATAATGTTAATACTATTGAAGAATTTAAAGATAAAGATAAACAACAATTGATTCAAAGTTGGGGTAGAGATATCATTGACAGTTATAATGATGATTGTTTGGATTTTATTAAGTTTCATTTATTGACCTTTTGTGATTTGAAGAAATATAAGTTTTACTATTGGCTTGCTTTCCCAATATTGAATAGCAAATGGGCAGTTGACAAAAGAGAAAAATCTGATGATTATACTAATGAATTGATTCATAGTGTTTTACAAGGATCAAGCCGGTTAGTATCTGTTAAGGATCGTCAAGTGATGGATATCTTATCGACCCAATCGACAAATGAATTCATATATATTGATAATTGTTTGGAAAATGACCGATTTTCCATTGAATTAAAGAATTATTTATATTATTTTGCTTTGAAGGGGATATCACTGGTGATATTACATATTTATAAACAAGACGAATCGATTACTTTGAATTTAAAATTAGTGGAGAAAGTTGATCCTTCGGATGTAAAAGTTACTGGATGGGAAAGGACTTCCCAGGGTAAATTAGGTCCAAAATTAGCTAATTTAGGCTCCTTGATCGACCCCCATCAATTAGCGTCTCAGGCTGTTGACCTTAATTTAAAATTGATGAAATGGAGAATAGCACCCAAATTAAACTTGGATATAATTAAAGATCAACGAATTCTATTACTAGGAGCTGGAACTTTAGGTAGTTATGTTTCCAGAGCATTATTGGGTTGGGGCATAAACGAAATCACGTTTGTTGATAATGGAAGAATTTCGTATTCTAACCCAGTTCGACAACCACTATTCAACTTCAAAGATTGTTTTAGTGCTGATGGACAGGGAGATATTAAAGCTACAAGAGCTGCAGAAGCACTCAAAGAAATTTACCCTGGAGTTAACGCTAAAGGAATTGAAATGGAAGTACCTATGATTGGACATCCCGTTAGTGATGAAGTGAAACTGAAAGCAAATTTTGATCAATTGAATGAATTATTTGACAGCCATGATGTTGTGTTCCTATTGATGGATTCAAGGGAGTCTCGGTGGCTTCCTACAGTTCTAGGACTAGCAAAGGATAAATTGGTAATAAATGCTGCTTTAGGGTTCGATAGTTACCTTGTAATAAGACATGGAAACATATCTAAAGAATGCACTCAAGAAAGACTTGGATGTTACTATTGTAACGATGTAGTGGCTCCTGATGATAGTTTATCTGATAGAACATTAGATCAAATGTGTACTGTTACTCGACCTGGAGCTGCCTTGATGGCATCATCATTAGCTGTTGAACTAATGGTATCAGTATTACAGCATCCTTTGAGCAAATACGCTAGCGCTTCAGATAGTGGGATTTTAGGTGAAACCCCTCATCATATTAGAGGTTTCTTAAACAATTTCCAACAGCATAAATTATCCACTCCCAATTACAAACACTGCTCTGCTTGTTCTAACGCAGTTATTCAAAATTTTACCACTCACGGCTGGGCCTTTATAAGAGACTGTTTGAATGATAGTAAATTCTTAGAAGGTATTTGTGGTCTCACTGATGTACAAAGAGATGCAGAAAAAGCATCTGAAGAAGTACTCAATCTGTTAGAGGGTTTAGATATTGAAGATGATGATGAATGGCTTTCATGATTTGTTTTACCTTCTAATTTTTTTTTTTTATTTTTTTTTTTTTTTTTTTTTTTTTTTTTTTTTTTTTTTTTTTTTTTTTTTTTTTTTTTTTTTTTTTTTTTTTGCAATACGCGAAATTATTTGTTTTTGTTTATGATAATTGAGAATTCAAAGAACAGCCATAAGTTATTTGTAAATAGTTAAGTAGGATCAATATGGCTGACATATCACACAATCCGAAATCTGATCAAATAGAACTATCAAATAATCCACAACTTCTAAAGTCATGCAGTATACATAATATCAATTACCAGAAAACCAGGCCGTATCCTCTCAATGATATAAGTGATTTGAATTTACAACAAGCATTAATTATCAAAGACTTATTGTTTGTATTATTAGGACATGAAGGGAATTATATTCGATTCAGTGAAAGGTATGATCCTAGTAATTTGGATTTAAAGATCAAGGGTCCAGATTTTAAAATTGCAAAACACCTTGACATGTCATTAAAACTAATTACTAAAAAAATTGTTAAATTTGGGAAACTTTATTGTGCTTTGACTAGTTTTGCTGAAGTATATAATATAGAAGGATTTGGCAGGGTCATACAGAGATTATGTTATGCATTGTCTGAATTTCGTGAAAGGTATGAATCACTACTATTAGATATCGAAATCCAATTTAAAACTAATTCTATGTTTAATTTGAGTATACTAGAGAATATCCTATTAAAAGAGATTGCTAATCCTATGAACCATTTTTACGAAATAATAAGTATTATTCATCATGAAACCAAAGAACGTCAAACAAATTTCTTGCATTCAAGAGAAAATTATTTCAATAATTTCATAGATTATTTGAAGAATGATTTAAAACAAACTAATAATATAGACTTGTCTACTGATATTGAAAAATTCAATGTTTGTAAAGGTAGTCTAGCACTTCAGATAATTCAATCAAGAATTAATGTATATAAAGGTGATTCAATTTCATCTAGTTTTCTTGTTAAGCTATTCCAAGATTGTGGGGCTGAATATTTAAATTCATTAAATAAATGGTTAACTGATGGTATAATCGATGATCCCTTTGAAGAATTTTTGATAAAAGAAAGTAAATTTCCCGCTGATTTTAATCATTTATTAAGTGTAAATACAGAAAAGTACTGGGATGAATTATATATGTGCAGAAATGATGGCCTAATTGACCAATTTCAAAGCAAAGATATCCAGATAAAAATATTATTAACAGGAAAATACTTAAATATTTTTAAGTATTGTACAGGACTAGAAAATTTTGAAGAATTAAATGAAGATTTGGTCCCAATCAAAAGCTTTTTCGGTCAAGATTTTGAATTAAGAATCAATAATTTTTATAAAAGGGCTAATAAGTTTTTAATGAAACTTTTAATAGAAGGTTATAACTTCAAGTCAGTCATAAATTATTTGCTGGATAAGTTTTTATTAAGACATTCTTTCAACATTGATAAATTCATTGATTCCAATTTTAATGATTTACAGAAAAACAAATACAAGATATCAGTGACGAAATTACTGAATAGTTTTAATAATTTGATGAAAGCAGATGATGCCTTTTTTGATAATAAGCTTGATTTTTCAATAGATTCTTCGAATTTGTTTGAATTGGCTAAAGAAATTTTGAATGTAAAATCATTTGATGCAGAAGAAGCCTTAAAGAATAATTCTAATACCTTCAAAGAACTTCTTAACAAATCTCTAGAAAAGAATTCTTCTGATAATACTAGTTTCACGAACTATGATCCTGATAACTCAGATGAGTATACTATACTGGGGGTTAATATTGATTTAAATCTCCCATTCCCATTAAACTTAATTGTAAATCAAAGTTATAACTTTGAATACCAATTGATATTCAAAGTACAAATTCTTGTAAAATTCATTAGTCAACTAGTGGATAAGACTTGGAATGAAATAAATTGTACCACCGTTTGGAAATATAGATCTTTCGATGGTAAAATAAAAAAATGGGTTCTAAGAAGTAAAATTTTACATAATAGAATTAAAGATTTCATGAATATTTTTCAATATTATTTAAATTATGATATTATAGATACCAATGTCACTGAATTAGAAAACTACTTAATCAATGTGGAAGAGGTGTTACGCAACAAACCTCTAGAGGCAGTTGAACAGGTTGAATATTCACTGATGAGAGGAATACCTATAAATTATAATGGTTTATTCAGTGATAAACTATTTGAAAATAAAGAAACTCCTGAAGTTGAAGATCTAACTGACTTCGATACCTTGACAAATAAGATAGGAACTTTTTTGAATAATATTTTACGGGATTCATTTATGACCAATACTAATTTGATTAGTGTTCTTAAAAGGTTATTCGATGTTATTATCCTGTATTGTCACTTTCTAATGAGATTAAAAAAGTCTTTAATTATGATGAATAATGACTTGTTTAGTGAATTTCATGATAACTATCCTGATAAATTCCAAGATAAAGAAGTAAATGATGCCCTGATACAAAACCGGTATAATAGTTTAAATGAAATGCTCAATTATAATTATGAATTGTTTAATAATTCATTAACAGAATTCATGGTTTTAATCAAAAATATTGGTGATATTGAGAATAGGCTGTTTTTAATGTTAATTGAAAAATTAGAGCAGTGTTTTCCTGATCATTGAATTGTTATTGTCACTTTTATTTTCATTTCCATTTTCATGTTCATATTCATTTTTATTTCTTTTCATTTCTTTCATTTCTTTTTGTTTTATTTTATTTTATTTTTTTCTTTTTTTGTAACTTTTATTAGCATTTGTAATATATATGTATCTAGATACGTAATTATCTAATTGGCCACAATCATTCTTGAGCTTCGTCAGTATGTTGTTCATTTAATACTTTAATAATCTCGTCAGTTTGTTCATCACTGTAAACTTTAAACCCATCTTTAGTAACACTTGCTAATTGAGCATTCTTACAGTCTAATTTTTCTTCCATAACTTGTTTCAATATTTTCAATGTCAACAATTCAGCCTCTTTTAAAGTTAATGATTTATGATATTCATTTTGTAATTCAGCTTGAGCACCTTCAGAACCAGAACCTATAGCCTTAGCATCATATCTATAAAAGGTTCCAGAAGGTTCAGCATGATATAATTGAGGACCATTATCTTTATCAACACCAGCAATTAATAAAGCAACACCAAAAGGTCTAGACATTAATCTTTCTTCACCTCCAGCACCTTCTCCGAATCTTAAAGCCAAATCACAGACTTGTTGGGTCAAACTTTCCACTTGAATATCTTCATCATAATATAAGTTATGGGTCAATGAGGATACTCTGGCATGATCTATCATTGATCTTGCATCGGCTGTCAACCCTGACATAGCACACCCTATATGATGATCAACTTCAATGATCTTTTCGATTGACGAATGTTCCAACAATGGAGAGGTGACTCTCTTTTCTACCCCCAATATAACTCCTTCAGAAGTAGAAATCCCTATGGCTGTGGATCCCAATTTAATTGCTTCTAAAGAATACTCAACTTGAAATAATCTTCCTTCAGGTGAAAAGGTACTTACACCTCTATCATATTCACTTCTTGTTAAAAACATTGTAATCCAAGTCGAGATATATAAGTTTTAAATACTTCCAGTATTCTCAGATTTACTTGAGTGGCAAGGTTTCGCGCCATTATTATTGATACTTTTTTTGGAGGAGATTTTTGAGTTTTAGACACTACAATACAAAGAAAAAAATTTAGAAGACTTATAGAAATATGTATTTGAAATTTAAGAAGTAGAAGGAGAGGGTGGAAATAACACCACTTCTAATCTAAAAGGGAATTTAAGCTTTAGAAGGAGGAGCTAAAGAAACAATTTTTTCAGCAGCAGGATCCAAATCTTCAAAGGCAAATAATTTTAATCCAGAGTTGTTGATTAATTCTTTGGCTTTAGCCATGTTGGTACCTTGTAATCTAACAACAACAGGGATGTCTAAGTTGAAGTTCTTGGTAGCAGCAATTAAACCTTCAGCAACATAGTCACATCTAACAATACCACCGAAAATGTTAACAAAGATACCGTTAACACTCTTTTCAGATAAGATTAATTCAAAAGCCTTTTCAATAGTTTGAGGAGTAGCAGTACCACCACAATCTAAGAAATTGGCTGGTTCACCACCGTATAATTTAATGATATCCATAGTGGCCATAGCTAAACCAGCACCGTTGACAATGTTAGCAATGTTACCATCTAATTTAATAAAGTTTAAACCATATTTATCAGCTTCAACTTCTTGAGCATCTTCTTGAGTTGGGTCTCTCCATGAGAAGACTTCTTCTTGACGGAATTCAGCGTTGTCATCAAAACCTAATTTAGCATCCATAGCTAAAACTTTATGGTCAGGGGTTTCAGATAATGGATTAATTTCAACTTGAGTACAATCTTTAGCCATGAAAGTCTTGTATAAGTTTTGAACAGCTTTAGCAGCTTCTGGAATAGCTTCTTCAGTGTAACCTAAACAAGAGCCAATTTTAGTAGCTAATTCGTCAGTAACACCTTGATCTAAAGGAACAGGGAAAGTTTTAATAGCATCAGGATCTTTGGCAGCAACACCTTCAATATCCATACCCCCTTGAGAAGAAGCAACAATCATTGGACATTGAGAACCTCTATCCATTAAAATAGCTAAATAAGCTTCAGAAAGGGCGTCTCTTCTTTCACAAATGTAAACAGCGGTAACTTCTTTACCGGCAGCACCAGTTTGTTTGGTAATCAATTTATGGCCCAACATCTTTTCAGCTAATTCTTGGGCTTCTTCTGGGGAAGAGATTAATTTGACACCTCCTTGGAACCCGTTATCAAAGTGACCTTTACCACGACCACCAGTTAAAGCTTGAGCTTTGATAACTAATTCATTGGTATTCAATGATTTGGCGGCAGTGTATGCATCAGCAGCAGTAGTAGCAGCAGCACCATTTGGTACACCAACACCAAAGGACTTTAATAAAGCAGCTGATCTATATTCATGTAAAGATAAGAATCTTTTTTGATTAGCAAATGACTTTAATATTGTTAGTAAATTAGTTCAAGAATAAAATAAAACATTTAAATAGATATCAGTAGATATAGATATAAACATAAAATTTCAATTTGTTTTTTGTTTTCTCTTTTATAAATTGACATTTGTGTAAACCTTATCCTTTATTTGATAAATGTTCAATTTCTAGGACGTAAACATCAAATTTATTCAATAACATTTCTTACCCGATTCTATCAAGTAACATCAACATTGTATTATACATACCTTGCTAGCACGTGAAATTGCTCTAGTGAACATATTTATACTTAATACTTCTTTCAATTTCTAGGGAATTAAAAAAGAACTAATAATTAGTTTGAAATTCGACAATATGTTCCGTGAGATTTTGAAAAAAATACTTCCTCCGGTATATAATTCACCGAGGTTAAAGGGAGTATATCGATTTTGTGTAAGTAAGCGGACACTAATGTACCGTGGTGAGATATACAATGTCCGGGACGGTATTGAGGGGTGGACCATAGATTGAACACGTTAAGAGGCTTCTACCATGGTATTTTTTATTTTTAACAATATTGAAATAATTGTTTGTTATCGTTGGTGATTATGGTCGTAGAGAGCTACAAAGGATATTATCTCCAATTATGGGAGTAACATTGGAATTAAAGGTGAAAGAATTACCAATGTTGGTTGTCACAAGACGAGTGGAGTTTTCTATGGCAGGGATTAAAATATTCCCATTCCTTTTTCCCGTAGTTGCAACCATTTGTTAGCACATCCTCACACCAGGCAGTCGCTGTGCGAATGTAAAAAGCTATGAGAATATAGCGATGAGCATAAAATATATTAAAACTATGAAACCAGTTAGACAAAAATATAATGAAGGTGATGATGATGAGTTGAATAGAAGTTTAGGAAAGAGAAAATATATAAATGATAGTGAGTATAATGATGATGATATTTCAAATATGTCATTTGACTCATTAAATCAAGCACAGAAGAAGTTGCAACTGAGACAAGAATCTGATTCTGAGTCTGATTCTGATTCTGATAACAGTGATGGTGATGGTGATGGTGATTCTGGTAGTATTCAAAGACCTCAAAAGAAAGGATCTCAAAGAGACAACCATTCCAAGACTCAAAAGAAGAAAAATAAACATGCACCAGCAGAAACATCATCTAAAAAGCCGGTGTCAAAAATAAGGTCTATTGAAGGATTAAATCCTAAATATTCTGGAACAAGTCTACATCAAGATCCCAGATTTGATGCTGCTTTAGGTAAAGCTGACATTCATGAAACTAGGAAGAATTATGCATTTTTGGATGAATATAGACAGAATGAAATTAATGATTTGAAGAAATTGATGAATGATAAAAAAGCATTTAATAAATTATCATTTCATGAAAAACAAGAAACTGAACATCGATTACAATCATTAAAATCAAGATTAGATACCTTGAAGAATAGAGATTTACAACATAAAATCTTGGATGATTATAAGAAGGATCAATTTCAAAAATTTAAAGCTGGTAAACAATCCAGTCCTTATTTCTTAAAGAGAAGTGAACAAAGGAAATTACTTCAAAAGGCTAAATTTGAATCTATGAAACCATCTCAAGTAGAAAAAGTTATGGAAAGAAAGAGAAAGAGAAAATTGGGTAAAGAATTTAAAGAACTTGAATTTAGAAAATGATTTTTTTAAAGAATAGTATTATATATTATAAAGCATTAAATAATAGTAATAGAATAATAATGACGATGAACACGTCCATCTTGATTCATGAATAATTTTAGGGTTGAGAAAGTTGCCATCCTGTACAATTCATAAATTCAGTTGTTACTATCAAAGTAGGAAAGGCTAAGATGATTAAAACAAAAAATCAATACAACTTATATGACAAGATTAAAACGTTAAAAACAAACACAAGGATAAAAAAAGTTAAAAAAAAAAAAAAAAAAACTAACAAACAAACAAACAAATAAAACAATCGAGTTAATTTTCTTTTCATCTTTCTTTCTTTCTTTCATGTCTAAAATCAGCTACTTTTCTCTTGAGCCCTTTTATTTTCATGAGCTAACCAATCTTCATATGAACCAATATAATTACCTCTGTTTTTATAACCAAAAGTTTTAGCTAAATCTTCTGCAGCAGTAGATCTTACACCACCCAAACAATAAAATACCAATTCTTTATCAGCAGGAGGTTTTTCAAACCCAAAATTATCTTCAAAATCTTCTTCAGATAAACTTAATGCACCAGGATTAGATTTAAATGGAATGTTTATGGCCCCTGGAATATGTCCCAGTTGAAATTCAATAGGTTCTCTAACATCAACTAATAACACGTCTGATGATGGGTTTGAAACCAATGACTTTACGTTATCATAATCATATTTTTTTGCTCTGCATTCTTCAGATATAACACTATAGAATCTTTTGTTTTTCAATGTCCTGTTCCAAATAGTATTGTCGATGAATCCATTTAATCTAATTGGTCTATACTTTGTAGATACATTAACTAACCCTCTTGTGGCTGTAACTTGTCTAAAGATTGTAAACAATGACAGTCTCATGGGCCTTACTCCAAACATATTCTCTTAATGTCTATAAAACTTATTAATGCTTTCGAAGGAAAAGTTAATTTATTAAAAGAATATAATTCTTGCTTTATGATCAAAAGTTTTTTCCTCCCGTTGACCCAAATCCGATTTCTAAGTGTTTCGTGCGCGCCACTACAAATGCTCGGAATCAGTTGAATTTATATTTAATGCTTGTTGAAAACTATAGAACATTTAGTATATATCAGGAAGAGTAATTAAGAACAATTAGTGACATTTATTCTGAATCTTATTAGAAAAGAATTTCTTTTTGTTTGTTTGTTTGTTTTTTTTTTTTTTTTCTTGTAATGAAAATAAGTTTCGTTAAATCATAAAGGTTGAACTTTGTTTATAGAACGAAGAAGAGGGAGATAAATTGACTTAGAATAATCCTTCGATTTCACCATCTTCATTGACTTCAACATTCATAAACCCACAGTGAGTTGGTAAACCAGGAATGGTTTGAATTTCAGCGGCTAAAGCATATAAATATCCTGCACCAATGGAAGCTTTAACATCTCTAACGGGGAATTTAAATCCTGTTGGTACCCCTTTTAAATTAGCATCATGAGATAATGAATATTGAGTTTTGGCAATACAAACTGGTAAATTACCAAAACCTTGTTTAGTATAAAGATCAATTTTCTTTTGAGCCTCAGGTAAAAATTCAACTTCTCCAGCCCCATACATTTTTTGGGCAATAGTAGTAATTTTTTCTTCAACTGAAGGTTCAGTTTTATATAAGAAATCAAATTCTTTATCAATAGAATTACATGCTTCAATAACACCTTCAGCCAAATCGACTGCACCTTGACCACCTTCTTCCCAGTGATTAGATACAATAGCATCTTTAGCACCAGCTTTAAGGGCTTCTTCTTTAATGATTTCATGTTCTTTATCACTATCAGAAGACATTTTATTAATGGCAACAACAACAGGTAATCCATAAGTTTTAGCATTGGAAATATGTTTGGCCAAATTAGAACATCCAACTCTCAATAATTCAGTGTTTTCTTGAGTATATTCTGGGGCCAATGGAGCACCAGCTTTAACTTCTGGTCCACCACCATGAACCTTCAAAGCTCTAACAGTAGCAACAATAACTATACAGTCTGGTTGTAATCCTGAAGAACGACATTTGATATTGATAAATCTTTCACCACCCATGGTGAAATCGAATCCGGCTTCAGTAACAACATACCCTTCTTGTTCTTTTCTTTCATCATCATTCAAATCTGGAGAAGTACCAGCTAATTTCAATGCCATTTTATCAGCTAAAATGGATGATGCACCAATAGAAATATTAGCAAAAGGTCCAGCATGAACGAAAACTGGAGTTCCTTCTAAAGTTTGCATGATATTTGGTTTAATAGCATCCTTTAATAAAGCAGTAAGAGCTCCAGCACATCCAATATCTTCACAAGTAACTGGATCTCCTGATTTAGATGCTGCAATAACCATATTACCTAATCTTTCTCTTAAATCTTCTAAAGAATTAGCTAAAGCTAAAATAGCCATACATTCTGAAGCCACAGTGATATCAAATCCAGTTTTTCTGGTTAATCCCTTTTCAGTTGGTGCTTCACCAACAGTAACCCCTCTTAAGAATCTATCATTACAGTCAACAACTCTCTTCCAAGTAATGGTATCTGGGTCAATATCTAATCTTGCAAATTTAGAAATTTCTTCTTGAGTTAAATCATCAGGATTAGATTTATTTATACCCAATTTTTCTAATCTTTTCAACATAGAACGAGGGAAAGTTCTGGTCCCCTTTTTGGCTGGTATTAATCTTCTGTATAATGGACCATCTTTTTGAGTGCTTTCATGAAACATTCTAGTATCAATGGCAGCAGCTAATAAATTGTTAGCCATAGTAATGGCATGAATATCACCAGTGACATGCATATTAAATTCATCCATAGGAATAACTTGAGAATATCCACCACCAGCGGCACCACCTTTAATACCAAAAGTGGGACCCATACTTGGTTGACGAACGTTGGCAAAAACATTCTTTTGTAAGTGGGCTCCTAAAGCTTGGGCTAATCCGACAGTAGTAGTAGATTTACCTTCACCTAATGGGGTTGGAGTAATACCAGTAACTAAAACGTATTTACCATTATTTTTGTTCTTTAACCGATTCAATAAATCTAAAGACACTTTAGCCTTATAAGAACCAAAAGGTTCTAATTCACTTTCCAAAATCCCTGATTCATAAGCCACTTGATCAATATTTTTAGGTTGTTGAGATCTTGAAATTTCATAATCAGAAGGAACAGGCTTAGTTAAGTTTAATTTCAAAGGAGAAGTGAACTTTGGAGTTTGATTATTTTTAGCCCAATGGTTTTTGGCAGCAATGACAACATTGTCTAATAAGGAAGCAACAGTCATTGGACCAACTCCACCAGGAACAGGAGTGATTAATTGAGTTTTTGAAGAACAAGATTCAAAATCACAATCACCAACCATTCTTGAACCTGATTTTTTAGAATCATCAGCAACAAAATTGGTTCCAACGTCAATAACGACGGAGCCAGATTTTAACCAATCCCCTTTAACAAAGTTTGGTTTACCAATTGCTGCAACCACAATATCAGCTATAGATAAGAAAGCTTGAAGTTGTTCAGGAGGAGTTTGAGAATGTAAAACAGTAACAGTAGCATTAGCCTTGGTTAATAAGTTAGCTACTGGTTTACCAACAATATCAGATCTTCCTAATACTACGGCATTAGCACCAGAAATAGTGACATTGGATTCTTCTAATAATCTAATGATCCCTTTAGGAGTACAAGGTAAAAAAGCTGGGTTACCACCTTTTTTATTCAATTCACCAACATTGGAAGGACCAAACCCATCAACATCTTTTTCAGTAACAACAGCATTGGTAACTTTGGTTTCATTGATATGAGAAGGTAATGGTAATTGAACTAAAATCCCATCTACATCTATGGCTCCATTTAACTTGGAAATCTCATTTAATAATTCAAATTCAGTAATAGATTCAGGTAAATTAATGATCAGGCATTCTATATTAGCTTCTTTAGCTGCTTTTAATTTCATTCTAACATATGTTGAAGAATCTTCTCTTTCACCAACTTGAATAATTGATAATGTTGGTTTGAAATCATTATGTTTAGCTTGGATTTGACTGATTTCTTCATGAATATGACTACGAACATTGGCCGCAATAGCCTTACCATCAATGACTTGTCCACTCATGGTTTTTAGGGTTAAAAGAAAGGAAAGAATATAATAATATAAAAAAAGAAAGAAAGAAAAGAAAAGAAAAAACTTTTTTACTGAGATGGTAATTAATTTATCATATATTTCATATTGTCCTAAGCGGACGAACAAGAGTCAACAACTGAGTCAATTTCCCTCACGGAGAGTGCCGATAGGGTAGACGGAATTACTGCGCTAAGGAAAAGAAGAAGTAAAAAAAAAAAAAAAAAAAAAAAAAAAAAAAAAAAAAAAAAAAAAAAAAAAAAAAAAAAAAGTGCTGCGACAGGTTGCAAAATATTGACTATTTACAGATACTATTACGATTGAATAGGATAAAACGATTTTATTGTATCCAAATCGGTGGCAAAATCATCTAGGGAGAAATTCTTGAAAGGATACTTTTTATTGATATTGTGTAAAATGGTGCCAGGACCCATATTGATTACATGAGTAATACCCAAATCAGATAAATGGTTCATAGATTTTACCCATTGTACTGGTCTAGAATTGACAGCGATTATATTGTTGAAAATTTCTTCATCATTGGTTTTTTCTTCACCGGTTAAGTTGGTGATCATGGGTAATGAACTTGGAGAAAGATAATCCTTAAACTGAAGCAAATCAGGTTCAATGGATTGTATTAACGAGTTATGGAATGGAATAGATACTGGTAATGAAGTGACTCGAGAAATGACTCGTTTATGCTTATTATTGTTAATTTCCTTTATGGTAGTGTTTAATGCATTTGTTTTCCCTGAAATAGTAATTTGTTGGTCATGATTAATATTAGCTACTATTGAATTCTTGTTACAAGCATTCAATATCTCAGGGAATTTCTCAGGTTTAAAGGTTAATACTTTCATGGAATATTCTGAAGTATCTAGCGATTCCATTAGTTTGCCTCGCAATCTTACCAATTTCATAGCTGTAGATAAATCTAATCTATCACTAAGTAACAACCCACTATATTCCCCTAAAGAATGACCTAAAATTACCCGGCTATGTTTCACCACATCCAATCCATAATGTTCCCGCAAGATCTTATTAAGTATATAAGTTGTGGCCACAATTGCCGGTTGAGCATTCGATGTCTTCATTAACCACTCGCTACTATGAGTATACAATTGATCACTAAACTTCTCCTGTAAACTGTCATCTATCACTGCCAAATCATCCTTATATATATGTTCATACTGCTTTAATGGACCTAATAACCCTTCTCTAACAAACCCCTGTCCAGGACAAGTTACTGCGTATTTGATCAAAGACATCTTCACGACTACTACTACCACGACTACTAATAGTTTGTTTTCGCAATGGTGGTAAATTAATAACACCACAAATCGTGTCGGGCTCGCGTCAATACTAATTGTTAGCCGGATGGATTACCTCCTTTCCGCGCCCCGCTTTGGCGTTTGCTCACCAATCACAATAGTGGATTTTTATTTACCAAAAATCGCACCGTAATCACTCGCCCTACGCCTTAAATTTCTCAACACAAAATTTCATCATCGTTCAAAATAAATCGCCTCGTCCGCTCTCCCTCGACGAAATTTTTGTTTTTTTTTTCTAATTTACACCAGTTTTCTTTCTGAACTAAAGTAAACAACTACTGCAAATTTTAAAAGTAAGTCCTTTTTACAACAAAATAAACATGGCCATGATGAATTATATATGGCTTTTATATACATAGATACTAACAATTGTATAGAAAGTTTGTTTGTTTTAAAAGAAAACACCTTGTTTATTATTTTAACCTAAAAATGTCAGACGTTAAAGCAGCTAAGGATGCCCTCGTTGCATCATTATTTGAATTATCAAAAGCGGCCCTGGATGCTGCGACCGCTACTGTCAACTTTTACAAAGCCAATGACAGTGATGACAAAGTAGCCATTAATAGTTTAAACAATTTGGCCCAAACTATCAATGCTTTAATCCCTGATGTCACTGGTAAGATTGATGGTAAGATTGTTGACAAAAAACCAGAAAAAAAGAAGAAAGCTGAGAAAGATCCTAATGCTCCAAAGAAGCCTTTAACTATGTACTTTGCTTATTCTTTCCATATCCGGGATCAAATTAGAGATGAAAGAAAGGCCAAAGGTTTACCTCCTTTATCTGCTATTGAAATGAACAGTCATGTTAAAGATCGTTGGAGTCAATTAGGTGATGATGAAAAGTCTAAATGGCAAAAGAAATATCAAGATGAATTAAAAGAATATAATGTTCAAAAAGAAGCTTATCAAGCTAAATTAGAAGGTAACAAAGCTAATATTGCTCAACCAAAACTCGCTGAAGTTGATGAATCTTCTTCTGGTTCTGATAGTGATGATTCTTCTGAAGAGGAAACTAAAAAACAAAAGGTTGAGAAGAAACGGAAGAAGGATTCTAAACACGAAAAAAAGAAAAAGTCTAAAAAGTAATTGTGTTTCTAAAGGATTTTTAAATTAAGTCTATTGTTTCACTTCCATATTTTGTATTAACACTGTTATATTTACTTTTTTTTTTTTTTTGTTCTTTTATTATTATCATTATCATCCTTTTGTAAAAAAAAAAAAAATGTGTGTTACTATTCCTATTATCTTTTATTTCTTTTTTGTTTGAATCTGAATAAAAGATTTATGTGTACTATTCGTATTGTTCAAGTATATATATCGTTTTATATTAAATTATGTTTTACCACTATTAAAATCCCTTTTTCTTCTGTTTAGTAACATGAGCTCTTAATGCTTTTTGTCTTTCTCTTAATGATACCCTTTGTTTACCTTGAACTGACTTTTTATGGATCATCATAACAAAATTCTTCTTTCTTGCCTTTTCTCTATTGGTAGTGGAATGTGGTTGATCTCTCTTACCCTTTTTGGATCCAAACTTATCCCGTCCTTCTCTACCTTCTTTAACTCTAGCAAGTCTTTCTTCATAGTTCTCCTTTTGTCTATCTTGTCCTACTAACGAATCAGAATCAACCCGATCTTCATGCTTAATTCCTAATTTCTTCTCAACTCCTGCTTGTAATTTCAATTCATCCAATTTAGCAAAATCAGCTGGAGTTAAGATCTTACTTGATAATAATTTATTTATATCATCTTCAGCTTTAATAGCTTTTTCATTAGTTTCGATTTTCCGTTTCTTTTTAGCGACTTCGTTACCTTCTTCTTCTTCTTCCTCGTCTTCATCATCTTCATCATTACTATTCTCTTTATCTTCATCATCAGATAATTCCAAGTCAGAATCTTCATCTTCATCATTATTTTCTTCTTTCTTGTTGCTTTCATCTTCAGAGTCAGTGATATTATACTCTTTATCAGATTCAATATTGACCCAATCATCTTCACTTTCACTATCATCTTCCAGGGCATCTTCATCAACTTCCCAGTCTTCAGGGTTTTCATCATCTTCTTTGTCTTTACCTTCTTGTTCTTTCCATTTGGCCAATAAATCAAGACCTTCAATTCCTGTAGCTGTATTGGTTGAACCATATTCTGGTAATTTCTTATTGTTTCCTTGAAGTCCAATACTAGCAGCTTTACCTCTATCCTTTCTACGTAACATTTCTGGTGCTACCTCTCTATATAAACCAATTAATGATCTAGCAGCCATGGTTACTGCTTTTGATTTGGATCCTTTATATTCAGTTAAATCTTGTAATAAAGTTGAATCAATGGCTAAAGGTGCTCTCGATAATATTTCTCTGATTGTATTCAACCCAGCAGAAGCCACTTCGGAAGATACCCCATCACTAACGAATTCATCAGCTAATTTACGGACCACAATAGAAATCGATTCTGGTGGTACTAAATCATGAGATGCTTGAGCACAAGCAGCCAATATTTGAGTTACATTTCTTTGTTTAGGAGTCAAATATTTTAAAAAGAATGAATAAATTCCAAGTACGATCAATTTATGAGTACCAATTAATCTAGAAACTAAGTTCATAAAAATAATCTTTTGATCCAAATTAAATCTATTAGAATTTTTATGACTTAAATGGTTTTCAAATATAGTTTCAGCAAACCCTTGAGGGTCTCTTAATAAATGAATAGCTGAGAAGTTTAAAAACCCTTGATTGTTCTTATTGTTCTTTTTCTTCATGGATCTTACTGCTTGTTCCACTTGTTTACCTCTCTTACTGGTCTTTTTGTTGATCTTTAACTTATGCTTAAGAGCACTCATATCTACTTCTTCATCATCACTGGATTTCTCTTCAAAGTTTTCATCTCTTTCTTGATCAGCACCTAAAAAGAATTTTGCTCCAGCCACAGCGACTTTAGGTTCTGGATGTAAAGCGGCTTGACTCATCAATTCAACCGTCCTGGAATCATCCCAAATCCCTCTTTTCCATAATTCTCTCGTCAACTTAGTTGCCCATAACCCTTGTGCATCTCTTTGTTCTAAAAGATTAAATAATAATGCCTGAGTAGATCTATTAATCTTTTGGTTTTTAGTACCAGTATTTAAAGACTTCAATAAGGAAATAAGAGTGCTGTAAATTTGATGTCTTAACTGCTTGGCTTGTTGACCTAAATTACCAGCATTACTATAAGACGTTAAAAGGGGGAAAATAGTTTGAATCAATGATTCGGCACTGATAACATTCTTATTTCTCAACATAGTTAAACACTGAATGATTTTCTCCCTTAATTCCGGTGATAAATCTTTATGATTAGTCAACAACAAGTTCTTTAATTCCTCTGGGAAGTTTTCTGTTTCTTTAGGGAAACAATTACATACAGCCGAAACAAACCCAATTAATTCACTAAATTCTTGACTATTAGATGTGGAGGGATTGGTTAAAAATATATCTCTTAATGATTCATAATGAGAATATTGTTGAACAAACTCTTCGTGATAAGATTCGGGATCTCTTCTAACCACATTCTGAAGTAATATAATGTTGGTAGGTAATATAGCGGCTCTTCTGTTTTTCCCCATGATGTTTTAACTAATAGTTAATAGTGATTTTTTTTTTTCCTCTTCTCTCTATTTTATCTCATCTCATCATACAATTTATTTGATTCACGCACTAAAACTATCTATGTATTACAAAATTAAATTACAAAATTAAATTGAAATTCTAACTAAAAAGACTATCCAAACTTTCATAGTTAATCTTCTTAGAAAGTTCTTTCTTGAAAGAAAATATTTGAGTAGCACTATTGGCAGCAGTATCATTTTCACCAATGGCTTTTACCGCATCAGAAACACCAGAATCGGCAAATTCTTCAGCAGAAGCTTTTGATTGACGTCTGCGCTTCTTTTTACCAGAAGTATTACCCGCTAATTCATCAGTTTCTTGTTTTAATCTTTTGGTCTCTTGTTCAATTAAATATTCCTTGTTTTTAGAAATCCAAACAGTCTCTCTCTTTTTAATTTCTTCAGGAGAAAAATAAAATGATTCAAGTTCTTCATCATCTATGTCATCATCACCCAATTCTTCCTTTGATGATATTAAATTAAGTCGATCTTGAGAACTGGGTAAGTTTGCAACCAAATTTCTTGGTTTAAAAATATCGTTTTCTTCTTTATTGGATACATCATTAATCTTTTCTGCTTCTTGATCGAGACGTTCATCATCTTCTAATCTTTTCATGGCCAGTTTATACTTATCTTCGGCTCTTTTTACATATTCATCAAATTCTGGCATTGATATATCAAAATCTTTTAAAATATCATAATGACTTTCATCCGAATCAGTTTTTGATTCTTCTTTATCCAACATTTTTCTTAAAGAATTAAAATTTTTCTGTTCTTTGGATATATTAGCTTTAATTTCAGCCACTTGAGGATTTTCATCAATATTGGTGGTTTCAGGTCTTCTGTTTCCACTAGATTCAATTTGTTGATTTAAAGTCTGTAATCTTCTACTATTTCTCTTATTTGATATTTCTTCATTATCATTATATTGATGTTGAGATCCATTTTTAGCGTCTTCAAGCATTTTTTTATAGCGAGTGATTAATGAAGCTTTTTCTTTCATTTTCCGTTTAACCTTTAATTGTCGTATTCTATTTCTTTCAAAACTAGGAGGATTAGAACTTTCTATACTAGAAGCATCCCGGAAACCTTTAATACTTAAACCTCCAGCATGAGAATTTTTAAATTCATTTAATCTCTTTTGTATGGTATCGGAGGCAACATGAGCTACACGAACAATTTCAACATGATCACGTCTAAAATTATTCATTCTGGATGCTAAAAGAACACAAGCACCAGCAATTCCAGAAGGTCTTCTACCTTCATGAATCCAATCTTGGGCCATAATTTGAGCTAATTTAACCGCGTCTTTAGCCACAATCATATTACCATTAGGAACTTCATCAAAATTTAAAGCTTCAACAAAATGTTGAATATATAATGAAGGATCAGCTAATGGTAATTTAATGATATGTAATGCTTTAACCATCTTTAAAAATGTAGCCCCTAAGGAATACACGGATATTTGTAATTTCGAACTGAAATCAATAAGCATATGATGGGTTTTCTCCTTTCTACATGCCACATATAAACAAGCAGCAGTAACATTTTGAGACCGTCTACCTTGAACAAAATTTTGACTTAAAGCTAAATGAAACCAACCATAAGCTGCCTCTGTTACATAATCGGGTATATTTAATGCTATAGAAATATCCTTTATATTTCTTTTGGCAGTAACCAACGTCTGTTCTCTTGAATTTAACCCATTTTGTCTACCACCACCCGTAGCTCTAGCCTGATCAACCCCAACCATAGATCCTTGAACCGTAGCTCCTCCAGCTGAGTTTTCTCCAAACTGAAGATCACTAACTATGGGATTCTCATGCATAACTAATCCACAGTTCTCACATGTTGTACTACCAGAATTGGATTGTAAATCTGTAATCAACGCTTCAGCTCCACATGCCGAACATAGCTTATTAGGGTTACTCATCGGTAATTAAAATAAATAGATTTTACTTAGTTTTTGTTTTTCTGTGCGCAGGGTATTTTTTGTAGAGGAACAATGATACACGGGGAAAAGATGAGGATCATTAACGAGAGAGCACGAGATTACAGTAATGGTGTTTGGGAGTAGAGAAGTTAAAAAAGTTGAAAGGAATAAAGGCTGTAAATGCTGTAAAGGATAGTGTTTAATGACGTAGTAGTTTAAATGAGTAATCTGGTTTCAGTTTTTATAGTTTTATGTTATTGGTAATGGGTTTAGTTTGAAATTTGATAATGGATTTGTTAAACTTTGTTTCGTATATAAATTTTGCAATTCTTAGCAAATGTAGAAAAAAAAAAAAAAAAAAAGAAAAAAAAAAACCAATAAAAAGAAAAAAAGCACTATAAAAAATGTTATAAAAAAGAACCTCTAAAGAAAAACAATCCCTTATATGAAATATTACTATATAAACAATCCAAAATACCATATTCCAAAAGAATTCTGTTTTATCTTGAATGACTTTCTCTAAACCCACCTCTATAACTCTACTTCTATAACCTCCTCTTCTTTTGGTTGCAATTATGGGTTTGGCGCGACCCGGGGATCCTTATCAGGGGAAGGAGGCAAATAGATAGATAATTTTTTTTTTTATTTTTATTTATTTTTACTTTATTTTATTTTTATTAAAAATGCTGTTACAACTGAATGATCACAGAAGAGTAACTTTAGGAAAAGGAGACTTCTCTGATATTAAAAGAGAATCAGATAGAGAAACATCTAGATTTGGTTCTTCTGACAACTTATTCTTTAAACATCCCCAATTATCTAAAGCTCATGGGAGATTAATGAATGATGATGGTCGTTTATTACTCATGGATGTTGGTTCGAGTTTTGGGACTGTAGTTAATGATGAATTTATCAAACCTCATAATTTCGTGGAAGTCAAAGATTTTGATAGAATTGGTTTCATTATAATGAGATCAGTGTCATATATTAAGAATGTGGTGGATATGAGTGAAGATAATTTGATCCCATTATCTCATTTTGGTCATCCTGGTGTTATGTTACAATTTAGGCTTGTAGTTAACAAGAATGATGAATATCCTCATTCTATAGATGTTGAATTTGTACCAGTTGCTCATTTACATTCAAGAAAGCCTAATGACAATTCTAATGATGAAATCACTATTTTTGAGAATTTTGAATCGGATAATGAAGAACAACAAGCATCGGAAAGATTTGAAAATGACAGTGGAAATGACAATGGAAATGATGGACCTGAAGTTATTGACGTTGACGAAGTAGTACTTGATGAACAAGAAGACGATTCCGAAGATTCCGAAGATTCTGATAATTCTGATGACTCTGAAGATTCTGAAGATTCTGAAGAAAAAGCTGGTAATTCTGACGAATATAATTCTGTTGCAAGTTATGACTTAGGAAATGAAGATGATGATACCCCCCAATCGGATATTGAGGAAAATGCCACAAATGATCCCTATTCATATAAGAAATATATCTTTGGTGACGGTGAACAATCTGATGAAGATGATTATGACTATGAAGTCAATTGTAGTGATGCCATAAAGGATAATGATTCCCTGTTATCGGAAGAAGAAGGTGATGGGTCTGATATTGAGGATTTTATAGGTCATATTTCACCTATGAACTATGTCTTGAATTCAGATGAAGAAAGTGAAGATTCTGAGGATGAAGATTATAAAGTAAGTCACAGAAAGAAAGAAACAGAAGGAGATGAAGAGGAGGAGGACGATTCTGAGGAAGAACAAGAAGATTCTGAGAATGAAGAAGAAGAAGAAGAAGATTCTGAGGATGAAGACGTCAATGACGCAAACGAACCGGAAGACAAATACATAGGCTGGTTGAGCAGTGAAATAATTGCACACTTAGTGCATCAAGGTCTCTTGAATTATAATGATGTAGTAGATTCAGGAGACTCTGTTTCCGGGGATGACTATTGTGGTGATGATTACTGTGGTGACTGCAATAGTTGTGGAGATAGTGAAGAACTGAATTGGGAATTGTCTGATCTGGAAGATGATGATCTTAATGAAGATCTTTGCTACACTTACAATCCACAGCAAACAAAGAAACCAAACACAATCAAGTCAGTTATGAAAGAGGTTGGAAAAGGTATGTTTTATGTAATTTCTACGGTTGTAATCTTGGGTATTTATGGTAGTTACCAACAAAGGAATCAATAAGGGTGTTCAGGTCTCAAGGGTTTTTTTTGGGTGTTATATCTTGGCTTTTCTCTAGTAAGTATTGTTTTACGGTTATTTAGAGTTGTTTTCTCTATTAATATATAAATTACCTAATGTTATAGCTTTCATAATTACCATTATTTATCATTTAATTCCCATCCATATTTAATGACCCCATCTGAGGACTAAACTGAGTCTGTGATGGCATTTGGTTTTGTTGTTGTCTTTGTTGTTGTTGCTGCTGTTGTTTTTGTCTTTGTTGTTGTAAAAGTTGGAATTGACGAAGCCGTTGGAAATAAACAGGGAATTTTTGAAGTAATTGCTGTTGAATAAGTTTTGCCTGTTGCATAGCTTGTTGTTGTTGTTGAGGATTTAATTGAGTTCTATTGGGGGCTACACCAGTGTTACCCATAACAGCAAATGCATTCATTCTACCTTGTAATTGTCTAAAGACTTGTTGTTCTTGAGGAGTCAAAGTACTTTGGAAAATTTGTTGTTGTTGTTGTTGCATATTCAGTCTAGCAGCTTGAGGATTTTGAACTTGTCCACCAGGAGCTGTCATTGGTCGAGAAGGTTGACCTTGTGATTGATGGAATTGTGATTGAGAATCAGGAGGTGCTTGTTGATTACTAACGGGCATTTGTTGTTGCAATTGTTGAACTCGTTGATTAGGCATATTTACTCCCATAACTGGAGTACCCATTTGTGAATTAGGCTGGGAGTGTCCGAGTTGAGGCGATTGATAAGGCCTTGATGATTGCATTTGTTGCATTTGTTGTACTTGAGGTGACATTCTTTGTCTTTTGAATTGTTGTTGTTGTGCTTGTTGTGCTTGTTGCATTTGTTGATTTTGTTGAGGTTGTTGCTGTTGTTGTTGGCGTTGTTGTTGAAGCCTAAATTGTTGCTGCTGTTGTTGTTGATTTTGCAACTGTTGAGCTCTAATGGCTTGTGCTTTTTGAAACATTTCCCGTTGTTGAGGTGTAGGGTTAGTGGAATTAGGTTGAGGAATGGGTTGATTAGCCATTGATGGGTTAGTCATTGCTTGATTAGTCATTGCTTGGTTAGCCATTGGTTGATTGAGATTTGGCTGTGAAGGAGGTCTATTATTGATGAGTTTTTCAGGACTCTGTCCATTAATGGTGTTGGTCTGATTAATGGTGTCAATAGAATTACCTTGAAATTTCATAGCCACTGTTGCATCCTTATGAGCCTTTTGAGCCTCCTTTCTCTTTCGAATATCTTCAATATATCTTAATCTCATGAATTGACCCGCAGTAGAAACATTCGACGTGGAACCTCCACCAATCGATGAAATAGTACCTTCAGGTTTTCTGTTCTTAAAGTCGGGAACCAGGGAACCTTCTTTAGATTTGGATGGGGATCCCGGAGTGCCCAACCCACTGGAAGTAACAGCAGGAGCAGAATTATTTGCACCACTAGTGCCAATACTAGAAGAATTCCCCACTACCATTAACCGTTTATCCAGATCTTCAGTCTTTTTATATTTATTGGATAATAAGAACATAATTTCTTCATATTCAGATGATTTGTGTAATACTTCATCTTGATGCAAGTTTCTTTGAGGTTTCTCAACTTCTGGACGATGCAAATGAATCAATTCATAATCTTGTTTTTCATCATTCCATACTTTTTTAGGATATTCTTCATCAGGAAAAAGGTATGATTCTTGGTGATAAGGATTAAGAGGAACATTCAAATCCAACTTACGATTGGTCAAGTTCAAAATTTCAGACTCCATTTGTAATGACAAGGGATCGGTAAACCTAGTCAATGCAGAATCGGTATGATAAAGTAAATCATGATACAAAGATAATTGAGTAGGTCTTAAGATTGTTCTATAAGTTTTGGGTTTAACCACGGGTTTTACCGATGAAGAAGCTGATGACGATGTATTGGAGCCACTAGATGAGGTGGTAGCAGTGGTAGTAGTGGTAGTAGTAGTAGTATTAGAAGTAGTATTATTATTACCATTAGAATCAACAGTCTTCTCATTGGATTCTTGCAGAGAACTTTTGTTTGAATCATTATTACCAGAACTACTAACATTATCATTGGCAGCTTTACTTCCCGAATTAGATGAGTCAGTACCACTAGATACCATATGCCTATGGTCATAGACTTGCAATATAAGACATCCATCATAAGATCTAACTGAAAAATCCTTTATCAATTCACTCATTTCCACAGGTATCTCCTCCTTCAACATATGAATTAAAAAATCTTTCACCATGGGTGAAGATTTTGGTATTATATTAGAATCCTGATTATTAAACTTGTAATGAGTTTCATATATATGGAAAGTTAACGATGGTGGATACTTGGAGTATTTATTTAGTATTTCTTCTGATGTCACAGCAAAATCATATTTCTTATTGGGTTTACCTTTTACTTGCAGTTGAATTTGCAGTAGTTGTTGATCTTTTTGAGGACCGGGTAATGATTGATTTCCATTTTGGCTCTGGCTATTCAATTGGCCGTTGGATGTAACAACACCTCCATTCGCTTCTCCTTTCATCAATTTATTGATTTATTACTTTTTACACAAAACTGATATTAAACCGGAATAATCTATTTGTCCAATAGTAAATGATTGAATATAATACACGTGATGGACAAAGGTATTAATATAGGGGAGATAAATTACAAAAGGAAAAGTGTCCCAATAAGATAAATTGATATATTAGGTAGAAAAGTATATATATTTTTTTTTCGCTTTGTTCTGTTCTGTTGATAAAATCCTGGAGAGCATCACGTGAAGGGGAACCTTGTAGTACATGTAGAGATATCCATTAGTATATATATATTTATGTTCATATATTTATATACATTTATATACATTTATATGTAAGAAAAGAGAAGCAAGGTCTTATTTTTACTTCACTTCATTTCATCTAATCTACTATATTACGTCGTTAAGTTTTGGTTGGAATCATTGTTAAGACAGAATTCTAACAATTTATAAAGTTTCATTCTATCGATTTCATTAAATACCCAAAGACCATAAATATCACCTAATAAATTCTTTACAATGATCAAATTATCATTTAATTCAACGTCCATTTTTGGGATTCCATTGTTATTCAATCCATTTGGAAAATAAA
Organism: Yamadazyma triangularis; assembly: GCA_030573955.1. Classification (NCBI taxonomy): domain Eukaryota; kingdom Fungi; phylum Ascomycota; class Pichiomycetes; order Serinales; family Debaryomycetaceae; genus Yamadazyma; species Yamadazyma triangularis. The sequence continues at coordinate 83,250 of JAJMEC010000064.1, read as the reverse complement.
GTCCAGTGACTTTATTTGGTAAAAGCCCTATAGAAAAACAATCAGGATTATTTCTACTTAAAAGTATAAGTCCATAACAAAATAAGTTTTGCAAATCTTGTAGGGTTAAAGAATAATAGTTATTAGGTGGAGGAACCTTAAAATCACGTAAATATAATGTCAATGTTCCTTGATAATCGGTCTTGTTCCATTGTTCATTTTGATCATCAAATTTATACACCACACAATAAGATGTAAAATATAACAATTTTTTTATGGATGAATCATATCTACTTATCACATTGTAATTTAGCGTTGTTCTATAAAGTTCCAATGCTTTTTTCCTTGAGATATTCTCTTGTTTCAACTCTTTTTTATTGGTTGACTTAGCCATGGTGTCGGGGTTAACGAGGGATTGATTGGATTTTTCACCGAAAATTCGCAATTAAATTAAAAGAGCAATTAGAGATTGAATAGGAATCATTTTTTTTTTCTTCTTCCTTTCTTTGATTTAAATTATTTAATTGATTCAAATTATTTAATTGATTATGTTTTCTCAAGTCTTTAAACAAAACTTAAGAGCTCAATCAATCCGTGGGTTTAGAACTTCAACCCCTTTGGGTGTTCAAGTTGGTGATAAACTTCCTCTGTCCACTTTGTTCCTCGATTCTCCTGGTAATGCTGTGGATCTTAGTGCCGAAATTGGTAATAGTAAAGCAGTTATTGTTGGAGTTCCAGGGGCATATTCTCCAGGATGCTCCAAGAGTCATGTCCCAGGATACTTGAATAAATTGAGAGCTTTTAATGAAAAAGGATACAGTAAGATCTTTGTGGTTGCTGTTAATGATCCTTTTGTCATGTCAGCTTGGGGTAAAGATTTATCAGAGAACTCCATTTCAAGTGAACAGGTAAAATTCTTATCTGATTTAAAAGGTGAATTTGTTAGTGCATTAGACTTAAAATTCGATGCCACCAAAGTGTTTGGTAATGAAAGATCCAAGAGATTTGCTTTATTAATTGAAGATGGTTCTGTTAAACATGCCTTTGTTGAACCTGATAATGCCGGTATTAATGTATCTGACTCAGAAAAGGTATTAGAACAAGCTTAGGTTTCGAACTAGAAAGTTGTGTAGTGTGACCTGGTTGGTTGTTTTATAGGTGTTATGTAGAAAAATCAATACTATCGCGATCATCACATTAATGATACTATTCCTGTTTCCAGTGAAGGTATCGGTACTTTCCACACTTCCCAAAACAATACTTCCTAGAGCAACACTTTTCAAAACAACAATTTCCAAAACAACACTTTCCAAAACACAACGTCTTTCATACACATCAAAAGTAGATCATGATATAAAAGCATGTAAAGATTGGCTACAATCATCTACACATAAGATAATTCCTACCAAAGAATTCGATATAACTTATAGCCGGGCCTCAGGACCTGGAGGACAAAAAGTCAACAAGACATCATCAAAAGCTACTGTCAGTCTTAAAGATTATCGATGGTTAAATCCAACGTTCTCTTATTGGATTCCTGACGCCATAAGACATCAACTTAAACATAATAATGTGCGATATGTGACTAAGAATGATGGATTAGTTATTCAAAGTGATAATTCTAGGAGCCGAGAAGTCAATGCTGAAGAATGTTTTAAAAAGCTTTGGCAAGAAATTAAAGCCAAAGTATACTTTCCTAATGATGTAAGTGAAGATGGTAAGAAGAAATGGGAAAAGTTGGAGAAAGAGCATAATAATAAGAGACTACTAAGTAAGAAGTATCAAAGTGATAAAAAAAAGTCAAGGACAAAAAAGTTTGACGTTTAACAAGAAGTATAAAGGACGAATTAGTAGCCATCATATATATATATTCTAAAGGCTACACTAAAGACTATAAGTACTATGTCTAGATATATAGTATAGGATATAACAAAGAATTTCGCATTCGACAACTGTTTTCATCTCTTCAGTAATGCAACTTTCAGAATCCATTGATGAATGTATAAAGTCAATAGACCTGATTGTTAAGAATGTAATACATAATGATGATCATGTCAAATTGACTGATTTGAATGATTTTAATGTGTTTGACAATAAGTTTACTGAAATACAGTCAGTTCTAGATCGATCTTCTTTTGACTATGCTATTGAAATGCCATCTACTGATGATATGGAAGAAGAAGAGAAAATAAAGATTGAAACAGAAGTAAAGAAGTTTAATGAGCTGTTTGAAAGGAGAACATCAGACTTTATTTTATTCAGGGCTTTTGATGGTATTACTCAGCAGTATTTAAACAAGTTAATAGAACAACATAAGATTGAAAGTGGTGAAAGTGGTGAAAGTAATGAAAATGATAATTTGATTACAGTGGGAGAATTTCAAGTTTCATCGTCCAAAATATCAATTTATAATAACGTTTCAACTATGTTAGATTTCCAAATTCATATAATTATAAATTCAAATCCTGAATTAAAGAAATGTTTTTATAATGAGTTATCGAAAATTCTGAGTACACTTTTTGAAATTTCAAGTTATGAATTATTACTTTTTTGGAATTATTTAGATTCAAGATTAAGTATAATTGATGAAAAAGTGTTTAAAAAAGATTTAATTAGTGATAGAATATCCATGTTAGAAATATGTAATCCAATTACTGATAAATTCCACAATAAAGACAATAACAATAAAAGTGATTCATACAAAAAAGATTCCTTTAATGATAGATTGGATGCTAAAATCAGAATCTTTTTAAATAAATTGTTTAGCTTTGAAGATAATACTGGATTAAATCGGTATTTCTCCACGGCTTCAAGAATTAACAATGAAATCTTACCTAAAAAGAAGGAACCATTTATGAAAGATATTATAGAATGTAATAAAGCATTCAGAGATCCTTATTATTATATGAAACCATCAAACAATAGACAATTAAAGGAAATTTCTAGAATATTTTTAAAGATTGTTGATTATTTGACAAAGGAAGAGACAAAGTACTTAAATGCTTCCCCTAAACGAGATCCATATTTCATAAAACCAAAACCTACACAGGAAGAAGAGAAATACATAAAACAAAAGTATACCACAAAACCATACTTCCCTGAACATTATTGGATAAGTGTATTTAATAACAATCAAGCCACGTTAGATGATGAAAGGATGGATGATCAAGAGTTTCTGTCCCGATTATTTGATAATTCCCAAGTTCGTCAAATATTTTTGGTTCAGATTTACATCATTAGTAGCTTATTCACTGAATTAACACTTGCTGGGAAAAGAGATTTTTTTAAAACCTTTAATTTACCAGCTAACACTAAGCATATAATAGACGATTCAACTAATGAATTGACAGCAAAGACATTCTACAAAATAAAAAGAGAATTACCTAAGAATTTTAGAAATTGTGATAATCAATTTTCATTCTTATTACAACATATCATTGGTTCAGAAATGTTTTGGTGGTGTTGGTTAATCCATGGTAAAGATCCCAATACCAATCAACCATTATTAACTAAAAAGACCATCACCGATAATGAACTAGAAGAAAACCGTAATAAATTCAAATCCTTATTCCCATTTAAAGAAAAGAAATACTTCAACGTTTATGTCACTCCTCAATTATCTAGAAAGATGAAGACCCCAACCGGGTTGAACGCTATTCAAGTCAAATATTGGGATTTATCAGAACCACCAAAAGAGGAGGAAAATGATGAAACAAAAAGTGTTCTGAAATGGCGTAAACTCCGTCAGCAACGGAACCATTCTTGGTTAGACTTTAATCATACTGAATCCTTTACTAATGATAACGATGATATCAATGTCGATAATATGGAAATTGATAAACAACAACAACTACAACAAGAAGAAAATTCAGATGATCCTAAAGTCAAACGAGTGAAAACAGAGTAAATCAATCCATTACTATAATTTCAAAAATCCCCTGTTGAAGTACTTAAATAAAGTGTATTTATAGATTGAATATATTCTCCATAGTTAAGAAGACATTTTGCGACATCTCCTTCAAATGGTTCAAACACCATTTTTGCAAACCCATTTTTTGCAAACGCGTTTAAATTAAAAAATTGCAAATACTTTGACAGACGCCTAAATAACTAAAAGTTAAACGACTCCATTGCAATGGTTGGTGGATCTCCTCTTTCTACCAAAGCAGAATATTTAGATAATGGACCGAAAGGCAAAGGAATTGGTTATAGAACACGAGCACGTTCCAAGTCAATTGAACAGTATAGTTCTGAGTCTGAAAGTAGTATAATTGACACTCAACAAGCTACTGTAGACACCAGAAGACCTACCAAGATACAAGTAACAGATCAAATGGCAAATGAAGAACAAATGAATAGATCTGAGGAATTGAATTCATCTCCTATTAAGAAAACCCAAGAATCTCGTTCTACCTTAAACTCATCACCTATTAGTTCCAGAAAGACGGTAGTCTTTTCTGATGATTTAGTAAGTAAGTTACCTGATACTTATGTTGTGGATCCGAGACCAGTGGAGTTAACAGCTACTCCCAAAAGATCCATCTTGAAGCCACTGGCTGAGACTAGTGATTCTCTTGGTAATACAAATGTTGACTTTAGTTCTTCAAATCCATTTTTACCAGATAACCCATCATTTTGGTCTAATGGAACCATTGTCCAATTACCAGCGGACTCCCCAAACTTGCCAGCATTAATAGAAGGAAGTATTGAAGTTTTAAAGAACAAAAATTTCACCAAAAGATTTGAAGTTTATGCATCATTAAATTATAATTTTAGAATCAATAAACCTGAAACTATAATATCAATTTCTTCAAAGCTGAGGTTCAATAAGAATCCGCTAAAGAAAAGTCCTCATTTGCATAATAAATCACTGCCAAAGCAATACCAACAACAAAAATCATCTCCTACCAGATTTTTCAATAGCTCACCTATAAAATTATCCGATCAATATGACGAGAATCCTATTTCTATATTGTGCAATATTATAATTAATGATATAGTGACCACAGAAAATGATTTATTTCAAAATGGGGATGATAAAGAAAATAATGATTATACTAATCAAGACAAATATAATCCATTTTCTGTCCGGATAGTAAGTCAAAGTTTAAAGCTTGTATCGTTTTTAATGATTGAACCTGACTTGAATAATTTGATTAATGTTGATGACGCCAGATGGTTTTACAAACACGCTTGTTTGATGATAGTGAATCAAAAAATATCCAAAACATTAATTGGTCCCTATATCAGTATTATTAAAGAATGCAAATTCAGTCCAAAGAAAAAAAGACTTATATTTAATGCCCCAGCAAATATTAACTTACCAGAAGAGCTTTTATTTAGTCTTTTAAATATGAAGTCATTTCCAAGTTCTTCACTTGTTATTGAAAAATTCGTCACTTTGAAGAATTTAGTCATTAACTTTCCAACAATGATGGCCCATAATTTTAAGCATTGGTTCGAAATATTTTTATTGAATTTGTGTGATTATTCTTCTCCATTATACCTGAAGATAATAGGTTGTGAAGTTACTGCTTTATTAGAAATTGCTAAAACTTTCTTATCTAACAAAAATGTTATATTCATGGTAAGAGAACTCCTTCATAGACCCGTTGATAAAGATTCGAAATCAATGATATCTGACCTTAATGTGACATTATCATTTGATGATTCTTGTAATAATATAACTCATTTTGATTATATTATTTCAGCTCTTGAAAGATTAGTGGAATGTGAAAGGTATAAACAGGCCATGGATATATGGGTATCGATAAGTCTATTAACTTGTGATAAAAATGAAGGTTACGAGAAATGGAAAAATATAGATAAATGGGTCAACGTTTTTAGGTCTTGCTTAGTCACTAGAGTACCCGAGATTCAAGTCAATACGATTTCTGCATGGAAAGCAGTAATTTATAATTTGTGTGTCAATGATTTAGATGATTTATCCAAATATTTAAAATCTGGGGATATCATTGCTAAAGATGACACTACAATAATATCTGATAAACTTAAAACAAAATTTCAATTGTTGTCATATATAATTTCTGATACAGAAATATTCACTTATTCTAATGATGTAATTGAAACAATTGACAGTTGTATTCTTTCAATGGTTTACACTTTAATGAATCCACTGATTTTCAAAAACTCCAAATTTCTTCAAGTTTATTGGGATCATTTGATCATTCCAGCATTCGAAAAATTTTATTTTAAGGATACTACTATAAAAAGAGTTCCTTTTATGGGAATTAAATTATTAGTAAGGCTCTTAAAGAAATGTAACAGTGTGGATGAACGTTCATTTAATCCTTTGAGATGTCTTGGAATTGAGTCTGTTTCCACAGATGAAATCAATTCTTTGAGTCCTAGGTGGGCTATAATTCATAGTGATAAAATTCTTCACCTTTTGTTGCTAAGTGCTCAATGTAAAAACATTAAACCTGGGGTAAAAATTTCTCTTTTAGCAACATTTACTAATACAATTAAAGGAAATTTACTGAAAGAAAATCAAAATTCTGCTCCAGTGCTTAGGATTATAAAAGGATTCTACGATATATACAAAGAGATTTTGATAAATGAAGATTTGACCTTGGATAATATCACAAAAATCTTTAGTATAGTTGCTGATACCTTCTTGTTAACGAATATTAGTGGAGTTGAATTAGATGGGGAGAATAAATCGGAGGATTTGATTTCTTTGATTATAAACACTTCAAAGCAGAGAATGTCTCAGGAAGATTTCTCTACTTTATGTGGTCGATTGGTAGAGTCAGTTGAAAGTTCTAAGAGATTACCTCTTTTACTTGGGTTTAAGAAGACAAACATAATAACTAAAGATAAAATTGTTGATGATCTTATTGTTGAAAATTTAAAAACTTGCAAGTTTAATGTCAATTGTGATAAAGAGTTAAAATTAGTTGGATCATTATTTGAACTCATGACAGAAGATTATCATGCTATAGCCAAATGTGTAATTCAAGATTTAGTACTTTTAAAAGAAAAAGAATTTGAAAGAGCCTTAAATTTGGTTTCTATTCAAAAATGGTCATTACCAATATTTAAGTTTTTTGTCATTTTGGTTCACGATGCTCCTTATAATCATTTGAAACAAATGACATTCAATCTTATTCTTTTACGTTGGGAAAAAGATGATACATTTATCGATATGATTCGATTTCTAATTGAAAATAATTTAAATCTTGAATTGTTTAACATTAGAAAACCAATGATGAAAAGAAGAAAAACCATTCATGGGTTCCTTGGGTTTGAATTTAAAAATGTTTGGAAATCATACCTTATTCAACTTAGACAAGCAGGAAATTTCATATTGTTAGACCAATTTTTAATGACTTGTTTTGAATCAGATTTTGATATTAAACCATTAATTCACAATGAGTGGGATAGATTACCTCTTCTCAAAGAAGCTTGGTTAAATCAATATGGTCAATTGTATATTGAATCTCATGATTCAACTCCCAATACAGAAACTAGAGGGTTATCAGCACCTGTCAACGACAGCCTTGATGTTTATAACACTACATCTGTCAATGCAATTAGTAGTTTTAGGGACAAAAATGACCAACAAGAATCACTGTCGGATGAAGATTCTGATGCACCGGACAATACATTCTCGCTGGAGACAGGTAATGATAGAGGTGATGATAGTATTATCTCCACCGATGATGAAATTGAACCAGAATCTTTTTCTAGCAGGAAAAGACTGCTTTGTGAAGAAGATGAGGAATTAACAACTAAAAAGCCCAAACCATCACTGGAGGGTGATGACAATTCCAATAATTCCAATAATTCCAATAATATCTATGTGGAAGTCAAAAGTTCATTAGATACTGAGAATTTGCAGTCAATTTCCAAATCATGTCAACTTAATCATCTCATAAATTCCATTGATGAGGCTGACCTTAAAAACTTGTCCACTTCAGAAGTTAGTACTTTAGAAACTAATTTGTTAGAGTTTCTTCTTAGAATTCGTAAGGTTCGTCAATAGAATATGTAGATAAAATGCATTCATACAAAAGACATTATTTTCTCATCGCGTTGACTTTTTTTTTTCAATTGTAGAGATTATATAGAAAGTTACATTGGGTTTACAAATAGATTATGGTAAATAAAAGAAAGAGAAGTTTTAAGCAGGAGTCTTCACAAAAACCAAACAAAAGACTATCAAATAGGAAGAAGAAACAGGCTAAAATTGTCCCTGCGGAGAACCGATATACACCATTAACGTCAGAAGATGATAATCGGGAACCGTTAGGACAAGACCAAGTAATCGACAATGATGCCAGTGATTATAGTGACGATGATGATGGAAATGATATAGTGATTCAATCGACAGATGATGAAGATTCAGAAGATGTGGTGATAGAGTCAGATGAGGAAAAGAGTAATGGAGAAAAGAGTGATGAAGAAGAGAGTGATGAAGAGAAGAGTGAAGAGCCCAAGCAAAAAAGTCGTAAGATCGAATCTAATGAACTAAGTAAGAATAGTGACTTCATTGGGCTTGGATTTGAATCTTCTGAAGATGAAAAAAACTCTGATGATTATAATGACTATTCAGATGATGGTATTATCAGTAATGATGAAGGACAAATGAATGTTAACACTTCACCCACCACACTATATCCTTGGATAAAAGCACATGACCATTCCAAACAAAAGGAAATTGCCGATTGGCTTACAATGGAAATTAAGGATTTTGTCAATTATATATCTCCTTCAAAAGAAGAAATCATGACTAGAAATTCTGTTATCAAAAGATTAAAACTGAGAATAACTGGGTTTTGGAAAAACACAGAAACTCATGTATTTGGATCCAATGCTACCGATTTATATTTGCCAGGATCAGATATAGATATGGTGGTAGTCTCGGATACTGGGGAGTATGAAAATCGATCTAAATTATATCAATTGTCATCATTTTTCAGAAACAATAAACTTGCTAAAGACATAGAAGTTATAGCGGGAGCTAAAGTCCCCATTATAAAGTTTTCTGATCCCCAAACAAATATAAATATCGATATATCCTTTGAAAGAGTTAATGGTATAGAGGCAGCAAAGAAAATAAGAAAATGGCTATCGACCACACCTGGTTTAAGAGAATTGGTTCTTGTTGTAAAACAATTCTTGAGAAGTCGTAAATTAAACAATGTTCATGTTGGTGGTTTGGGTGGATATTCAACAATTATCTTATGTTATCATTTTCTTAGACTACATCCCAGATTACTGTCTAATAATATGAGAGCCATGGATAATCTTGGATCATTACTTATTGAATTCTTTGAATTATATGGAAGAAACTTTTCTTATGATAACTTGATTATTTCTATTGATCCTGTCGCAGATTTACCAAAATATTTAAAGAAATTTGAACATCCTGCTTTGTCAGCCACAAGAAACCCGTTTTCCATTATCGTACAAGATCCTTCGGATCCTAATAATAACATAACTCGTTCATCCTATAATTTAAGGGATATAAAGAAAGCCTTTGGAGGAGCATTCCAATTGCTTACAGATAAATGTTATTCTTTGAATGCTGCCTCTTATAAGAAGAGAATTGGTCAACTGATTTTAGGTGACATTATAAAGTTCAAAGGAAAAGAAAGAGATTTTAATGATGAAAGAAATTTGGTTATAAACACAGCTTTAGTTAAGGATGATGATGAAAATCAACCAGCAGAAATTGAAGAATCCTTAGAGTTAGGAAATGAAAATAAACAAGCTTTTTTTTCAGATGTCACTGTGGAAAGTGATGATGATACTGATTTCGGCAATGATCAGAATAAGAATCAGTCTAAAGGATCAGTAGCCGATTACCTTGGAATAGAAAACGGCGAAGAAAATTCTGAAGAACACAATGAAGAACACAATGAAGAACACGATAAAGATGAAAGAGAAGGAAAGAAGAAAAAATCTACTACTCTCCAAAAGGACGTGAAACGTGATTACTGGAAACAAAAAGGTCTTGAATTATAACATGTGTACTATATATGTATGTATATATAAACATAATACCAAAGCATAAAAAACGTACAGTACTTTCGTGGTAAATTAACAACAGGAAGTGTTGTTTGTAGATGTAAATGAAGAATTTAAGATATTAATTTTTTGGTTTTTGTTAGATTCCCTCTCTTGTTCAAGTTTCTTATAATAATTATCAAAGAAGGAATCATCGATTTCATCTATTATGTTGTCAAATAATGATTCAACCCCATCACCAGTTTTAGCACTGGTTATATAGTTTTTAATATCACGATTATCCTGCAAGAAATCATTAACTTCTACAGAAGTTGTAGAATTGGAAACATCACTCTTAGTACCAATCAACTTGATTTTGATAGTAAAATCATTAGAACTATCATTATTTAGTTTTAGTTGATCAATCCAATATTTCGCTTTAGAAAAACTATCATCAATATTATTTAAATCATAACAAATTAAAGCAACCCTAGAATTCCTATAATACATTGGAGTTAATGATCTATATCTTTCCTGACCAGCAGTATCCCATATTTCAAATTTAATGGTTCTATTGTTTGTTTTGGAACAGTAATCTTTAGTTATGAATGCAGCTCCTATAGTATTAGGAGTATTACCCTCAAAGGAATCTGTAGTAACTCTATGGACCAAAGACGTCTTACCCACAGAAGAATCTCCAAGAACAACTATTTTGTATGAAGGAAGTGGTACATCATCTTCAGTTCCTGACATGATGACTTAACGATGATAGGGAGACAAGTGCGAGAGATGAGATAACAGAAGTAATAATATAAAGCGTTTTATATAAAAAGTACATAACCTATTCAAAAAGTACATAAAGCTTTTCAAAAAAGGACAAAACCATCATTAAAATCATATCAGCTAAGATCAATTATCTAAGTTCATATCATCTAATTCATCTAATAACTCATCAATAGCAACTTGAGGACCTTCATCTTCATCAGCCATATCACTCTCATCATCACCATGGTTAACTGGGTTATCACTCTTATATAAGTTAACTGCTTGTCTCATTTCAGGATCTTCTTCTAATTCTTGTAAGAAGACTTCATAATCTCTTTCAGCTCTTTCTTGTTCTTGTTTAGCAGCTCTGGAATCGGCATTAGCTTCTATATCTTTGTGTTCTCTAGCCATTCTCTTCAACTTCCAGTTTCTGCTCTTAGATTTACGTGAGGTTCTTGGGTAGACTTTCTTAACCAATATAACTTCAGGAGTGTTATCAGGATCAAGGGAATCCCAAAGATCTGAGTTGAAGTTAGAATTGGTCAAAAAGTAACCGAGACAAGAATCACCTGGGTGTAATATACCCCCTAAATGAGATCTAATGTAGTATGATTGATCGGATACTCCCATATCACTTTCCCGACATACAGTTATGTCAGCCAATACTTTTTTATTTTTGACATCACCCGTAGGTTCAACATCTAATACAATAAATTCCACTAATTGAGACACATTAGCTAAAGATGAAAATGGACTTCTCCAGTATACTTGAGCTGATAAATCGGCTGATTGTAAAGTAAAAGGATCTATGAAATGAATCATATTACTAACTTTTGAACATAATACAATCCTGGAAATATTACCTAAAGAATTAGCAAGTTTCTTAGGTAACACAAGTAAATCATCTCTACATACGGGAGCAATTTCCACAGAAAATGAAAACTTATAGGTATTGGAACCTGAATGAATATCTTGACTGATTAATTCTTCTGATCTCTTATATCTAATTGGAGTCATGGAATTTAAGAAATCAATCATTTTAACGGCATGATTCTTTTGAGAATAAAAGAAATCTAACCCATCGGAAGTTTCTTGAATAGAAACAGTATCCACATGAGCATTATGTTTCAAGATCATTTGTTCTAAATACAAAAATGTTCTTTTATGAGAAACTTTTTGTCTAATTTGAACCGTGGCTCTCCAAGTGTTAGGAGTATAGGATTTAGCACAATCAGGACATTGCATAGCGTTAACAATATATTCCACCTCAAAAGTTTGTTGAATAATAGCATTATTCATGGCTTCACCTTGAACAGTTAATTTAACTCTAATCCGACGTGAATGGGGTTCTGTCCAGATAAATGATGCATCCACCAACCTTACTCTACTCAATCCTTTTAATCTTCTCAAACACAATGCTAACAATTCTCTAGATTCAAGTTGGGCTTTAATCCACTGTCCTGGAGGTTGTAAGTATCTTTCACAGTTTCTGCAAAACGATAAATGGGCTTCTCTGGGGATGCCTTGAGTGATGTCTACTGTCAATTTAATACAGTCTGTACACATCACCATCCCACTTGAACCATCCATGGGGATACCACAGTTACAACACAATACTGTTGCAACTCCTCCCTGTTCTGCAGGATTCAACTGGGTATAGTTTGACATATTTGTAATGAAATCAGAAGTAATGAAAAAATATTAAAGTCTTAGTAATTTTTTTTTTATTCTTTTTTAATCTCATCACTGATTATATAATCAATGATTAATAGTGAGCGCGACAAAACCGGTAGTGTAGTGTTGGACATAGTTGTCGATTGGATAGAAGGAAACATTATCATGGTGGACAGGAGGAAGAATACATCGAGTAGACCCACTGGTGACTCAGGACCCAAATTGAAGCAACAAAAGACACAGGGAAGTAGTAAAGAGGAAGAAGAGGAAGAAAAAGAAACAATTCACGAAGCAGAGAAGAAGGACGAAGGAGATACTTCAAAGCAGGATGAAACCCATGATAAACTAGAAAACGGGATCAAGCAAGAAAATCCCGACGATATTACGGAACAAAATGGATTTGTGGATGAAGAGAAAGAAGAAGAAAAGAAAAGTAATGAGAATGATAACCATGATAGTAATAATAATAATAATAATAATAACCATAATCATAATAACCATGATAATAATGATAATACAGATGACAATAATAAAGACAACGATAACACCAATAATGAAGAAAACGATGATGATGAGGAAGAGGAGGATGAAGCTGCAGAGGAGAGAAAAAGAATCACCAATTTCAATTTCGATGGAATTGAATATTCATTTAAGGAAAGGCCGTCAGTAATTGAAGAAAAAGAAGGTCATATTGAATTTCGAGTGGTGAATAATGACAATACTAAAGAAAATCTCATTGTATTGACAGGATTAAAGAATATTTTTCAAAAACAATTACCTAAAATGCCTCGTGAATATATTTCCCGGTTAGTTTATGATCGAGCTCATTTATCAATGGCAGTGGTTCGTAAACCTTTGACTGTAGTGGGAGGTATTACTTATAGACCTTTTGATAATCGACAATTTGCCGAAATTGTGTTTTGTGCTATTCTGTCTACAGAACAAGTTAGAGGGTATGGGGCTCATTTAATGAATCATTTAAAGGATTATGTTAGAGCTACTTCTCCAGTAAAATATTTTTTAACTTATGCTGATAATTATGCTATAGGATATTTTAAGAAGCAGGGGTTCACTAAGGATATTAGTTTAGATAAATCAGTGTGGATGGGTTATATAAAAGATTATGAAGGGGGGACATTAATGCAGTGTGAAATGTTACCATCAATTTTAAGATATCTTGATCTGGGGAAGATTTTATTATTACAACGGGCAGCAATAGAAAGAAAGATAAAAATTAGATCTAAATCTCATGTGGTTCGTCCCGGATTACAAATCTTCAAAAATAATAATGAAGTTTCATTAAATCCAGTTGAAATACCCGGATTATTAGAAGCAGGATGGCTGGAAGAAATGGATAAATTTGCTCAAAAACCAAAGAGAGGTCCTCATTATAATTTCATGGTGACATTATTATCAGAATTAACAAATCATCCATCTGCATGGCCATTTGCCGTAGCTGTGAGTAAAGAAGAAGTTGGTGATTATTATGATGTTATTAAAGAACCAATGGATTTGGGAACCATGGAACAAAAACTTGAAAATGATAAATATGAATCTTTTGATCAATTCCTTTATGATGCTAGATTGATCTTTAATAACTGTCGAGCTTATAATGCCGAAACGACTACTTACTATAAAAATGCCACTAAACTTGAAAAATTTTTAAATAATAAGATCAAAGAAAGTCCTGAATATTCTCATCATCTTGAATAAGAATTGTAAAAAAAAAAAAAAAAAATCCCTTCATATAGATCTTTTGTATAGTATATTTTCATGATAACGATGAACAATATTTCCGAGTAATCGCGATCTTTTTGCTGTAGAAAACTAATGGAGAAAGCAATTATTTCATTCTTTTTCTCAGATTAAAAACCCCTAATTTAGTAACCATTGAATAAAGTAAATAATGCCAGGAACAGTTTATTCTTATGCAGAATCATCAGAAGTAGCTGCCGGACTCGGTAAGCATGTAATTAAAGTACAAGATGAAGCTATTAGTAAATCAGGGACATTTAAAATTGCTCTTAGTGGAGGATCTTTAGGTAAAGCCTTAAGAAGAGCTTTAATTGATAATAAGGAAATAGCTCCTAAAGTTAAATGGGATAAATGGCAAGTATTTTTCAGTGATGAAAGATTGGTTCCAATTGATCATGAAGATTCCAATTGTGGATTATTTCTTAAACTGGTGGTTGAATTCTTACCAGAAGGAACCGGGAAACCAGATGTTATGTCAATTGATGAAACTTTATTGACAGGGGAAAATGGTCAATTAGAAGGTGTGGATGTTGAAAAAGATTTAGAAATAACTAAAAATTATGAGAGCAAATTACCTGGCGATAAAAAGATTGATTTGATTTTATTAGGATGTGGTCCTGATGGTCATACTTGTTCATTATTCCCAGGTCATAAGTTATTACAAGAAAGAAATCAAGCCATTTCTTACATTAACGATTCACCAAAGCCTCCACCAAGAAGAATCACTATTACTTTCCCTGTGTTGGAAAAAGCCACTTCCATTGCCTATGTTGCTGAAGGTGCAGGTAAGGCTCCGATTTTAAAAGAAATCTTTAATGATGCTTCTTCCAAATTACCTTCTAAGTTGGTCAATGATTTAAGTGTTGATGTTTTGTGGTTTGTCAATGATGAAGCCATTCAAGGTGTTGACATTATTCCTTCTAAATATTAACTTTAGTATATATTATTTATGAATATGCTACCAATTAAATCTCTGTTAAAGGATACTTCGTCTTCTATACTACTACTACTACTACTACTACTATTACTACTTCATTTCTATACATTCTATTGTCGTCAATGTAAATCCCCCTTGTCTACTCCTATTCATTAGTCGTCTCTATACCGTCACCATGGTCTTGAACGCGAGTCATGAAGGAAACTTTCATTCATTTTTATCATTTAGGAGTCATGTGTATGTATCATAAGACAGGAAGGAAACTAAAGAGACAGAATTAAACTAACTATTGTAGCACTTGGAGTAAGCTTGTGGTTATGTCCCAAAAATAATCATCCATTGAATGATAAATTGGTTACTTTGATGAGTTCATTAAACACGTTATTCCCCGGACTGCCGCCAAGATTCGAGCCTCATATCACTATTACTAGTAATATATCTATTGATAGAGAGAATCCTCATGACGATGTGGATCGGATATTGTCGGCAGGAGCTGCTGCTATGAACTCGTTACCTAAAAAACATTCGAATTTGATAACTCTTGGGAAAGTCGATAGTCAAAGACTGGTGTTTAAAAAACTCTATTTTCAAGCCGGGAAAGATCCGAATCTATTATCATTTACTAGAATAATTAGAGAATTGTTTGTCATACTACCCTATAAAATAGAACAAGAAAACATGAGAATTAATCCTCATTTATATACAAAAGATAGTCATGGTAGCATGGTTAGAAAAAACCTGCTTAAAAAGGGGAAGCAATCACAATCGACAGAACCGGTTCAAGAAAAGGCTATTGATATTAATAGATTACAACAAGAGGCTGCCATTGAAGCAGCTGAATGGCTTATTGATGAGTATGATCCTCATTTATCCTTGGTATACAGTAATATTTACCCAATTGATAATGCCTTGTGGAGAACAATCAAAACTAGAATTCAAGATTATCTTAGTATTGAAGATTGTGATTCAGAGGGTTTGGTTGATAATGGTCTTAGTTGGGATGGTGGGGTATTAAAATTGGTATTGACAGAAGGTGATGTAAATGATTGGGTAACTTTAGGTAGCGTAGACTTGCACTAATTTGTCGAAAGTTTTGTATTTTAGTAATATATGAGTAAATCTAAAGCATAAACAAGTAGTTTCCTCTTTATACAGTACATTCATACAGTCCAATATGACATGAAAAAAGAAGTAAAAAAATAATGAAGGGAGCGAGGTTCGAACTCGCGCGGACAACCGTCCAACAGATCTTAAGTCTGCCGCCTTAGACCACTCGGCCATCCCTCCATTTGTTACAACTTAAAAATTCGCACACGCTTAAGTATTCGCACGGTGTGACGTGTGACACAGTAGTTAATTGCATGGGGCCTGTATAGAACCAGGTAGACCTGTATAGTAGGCCAGGTTTTTTTTTCAATCAAAAAAATTTGAATAAAATGAAGTATTTTGGTGGTTTTAAAATGAATTTTAAAACATAATAGAGTTAAAATAAAAGATCACTCGGCCATTCCTCCAGCGATCCATTTTATTGACAGCGCAAAAAAAAAGTGATCACTGTGAACTCACAACTCGTTCCGGTATAAGGTAGTTTACAATGATAGTAGAACTTATAAGGGCTATAAAATAGGGTGTTTTTTGAAAGATTTAAAATTCAGACTAGTGAAAATACAAAGTGTGATTCTCAATTTTGAATTTACAGTAAAGAGTCAAATACATTTGGAATGACATAATCTATGTATACAAAGTAGTTATTTACAAGAAAGCATCGACCTTTTTTATCCCATTGTTGCCTTAATTTCGGTAGCTCCTGTGGGAATTGCCGATAATTCACCATCTGTGTAGGAAGCTCTAAAGAAAGAATAATGCAAAACAATATCATCAATGGATCTGAGAGCGGGATCTTTAGCGAATTCCGGATCAATAAAGAAAAACACCGGCATATCTACTTCTTCCCCTGCCGCCAATCTTTGCTCTTCAAAACAGAAACATTGAATCTTATTAAAATAAGCAGCCGATTGTTCTGGAGTCACAGAGTAAGTAGCCATACCTATGATATCTTCTTTGGACATATTTTTAGCCCTATAAAATGCTAATGCAGTTTCACCAGGTACAACGTAAACTTCTCTTTGTAATGGGGTAAATTTCCAAGGTAATATCCCCGAAGATTGACATGTAAAAGATATTCTTATTCTTTTATTTGTATCAACAGGAACAACTTTATCTTTTGTAAATTTGCTAGCATCAGTAATAGGATTACCTCCCCAACCCGTACGTTTACATAATGCTTTATAAAAAGGCACAGCTGCAAATGCTAAAGCTAAAAATGTAATCCCCAATGCAGCAGAATAGTAAGCAGCTGTTCGATTTCTAAATTTAGCCTGTTCTTCTTTTTCTTTTTGCATTTGTAAAAATCTATCTTCGTATAGCTTTGTCTTTTGATTTTGATTGATACCAATAACACAGGTTTTATGGAAACTTCTTGAAGTATTAATCAATTTAATATTCAAACGAAGTCCACGGGCAAATGATCCCGTTAGGCATTTCAACTGCATCAGACTTTTCAAACCATTCATTTTGGTCGTTTATTTTAAAAAATTCTCTTGTTCTCACTCAACTGAATAATATTAATGCGATGTCTATTATGAGTACGAGCTATATACACTAAGAAGTTAAGACAAAGAAAAATGAAAATATAATAAATTAAAAATAAAAAAAAAAAAAAAAAAAGCAAAATCATAAAAATGATTACAACAATTGCTGCAACCTTTCTATAGAGTATTCATCATTCAAGGACATAAGTTGGTTGAATTGCAGTTCTGTTAACGAATCTTTAATGAACATGACCACATCAGTTAGTTGACTCTTTATGTGAACTTTATGTACGGGATCAAAATTTTGCAACAATTGATTGTATCTAATTTTCTCACCCTTTTCTTTAATATTACTATCCAAATACCTATAATCGTCAATATCTTCATAAAAAAGATTTAGATTATAAGCTTCGACGTTATCAAGATCGTCCTCTTGGACCTCTTCTAGAAATAAGAGTGTCTTTCTGATAATCTCAGGAAATACTGACATGAAAAATTCATCTTGTTTAGGAACATTCACTTTAGCTAAGCTTAAAAATGCTAACAAGTTAATTTTTTTATTTCTAGGATTACCATTATAGTTAAAGTAATCTAACCATGTTCTAAGAAATTTCATAGGATCACTAGACAAATGAGTCAATATTTCCAAGAATAGATTATTTTCAGCCAAAGATAATCTTGATAACACTAGCAAAATCTTATTGATATTAGATATAGGTTGACTTTCATCTAACACAAACTGGACCATACTATTGAAAAGCCCACTAT
This sequence comes from Yamadazyma triangularis, assembly GCA_030573955.1. Taxonomy (NCBI): domain Eukaryota; kingdom Fungi; phylum Ascomycota; class Pichiomycetes; order Serinales; family Debaryomycetaceae; genus Yamadazyma; species Yamadazyma triangularis. Next base: position 64,806 of record JAJMEC010000064.1, on the reverse strand, counting down.
CTAATAAGTTCTTGATAAACCCTTGATCACCCGATTTCTCAAGGAAAAGAATCTCCATAAGTGAAGTAAATACACTAAAAGCATCATCTCTCATATTCGATAAATAACCAGATAATATTCTAAACATGTTTAGAGAAACTTCACCTAAAAATAAATTGGAGTCCATTAATGAATAACTTCTGATTATGGACAATATTAATGGCAAGACTTCTGTTGAGTTCATTAGACCATATTGAATATCATCAAATAAATGTAATAATGCTGGTTCATTACTTTTAGATTGGGGACAATATTGCAATAAGGAAACCCATAATTCATAACCATCTTCGGCCAATAAAGCATAATCTTGAGAATTCTCCTTACAACATTCCTTAACCAATGGAATTGATATTGAATAGGTTTCAGGGGAATTTTCATTGAGTGAAGCCACTAAGTTTTTTAAAATTCTCAACAATGAATTCTTTAAAATAGTTTCATTCTCCGATTCCGAAATAGTCCAAAACTCAGGAATAATAGATAAGATGCTAATAAGGGATTGATAATCTATCAAAGGATTACATTTTTCAATGATACTTGCAATTGTGTTGAGGATAAATAGCTTGGATTCTGTAAAGGTAACAGTTTTTAATATACTTACTAGACTAGCAATAAAGTCTTTGAGATAAGGTTGAAAGTCTTGTTTAACAAAGTCCCAATCTTCAATCATAGTCTTAAGACATTGAATTGCACTTAATTGGACAACTTTATCATTAATTTCATTATTAGAATCCAAGAAATTCAACAATAATCGGTAAATTTCCACTCTACTTTCATTGCTGCAGTCAACATTGACCCAGATATTAATGATGAGACAGATTCTTCTTTTAATAATTTTATCCTCCGGAGAAGTATTTCTTAAACCTAATGGAATGAATACATCTTTAAGTAATGCATTGAAATTCACTCTTTCACTTATTGAATCAGAAGATAATTGAAAGGTGCATAAAATAGAATCTTGAATTAAAACATTACCACCCAGGTCAATTGACATTTTACTTAAAATGAATTCAGCCAAATCGTCCTTAAAGTATTTGATCAAATCTTGAAAGAAATTTTCTGAACACAGTCTTATCTGATACTCCCAGCTAGAAGAAAACTCTTCATTAGTCCATTCTTCTGGGTCTAAAAGCCAAGTTTCCAAATCCGAAGGTTTTAATTTAAGATACCAAGTGATGATCAAATCACATAAATGTTGAATAATTTCAGGAGTTAAAAATCGGTCTTTCAACTTAGTGATGGCCGAGTTGATTTCATGAATATCATTATGTTGTTTAACAGTAACAGCCCCTTGTTTATAGACATAAGTAATCAATTTTTTTAAAACTAGAAATGATTTTAATGCAATATTTTCCCAAAAATCATTTTCATCACTACTATTGTAAATAACCTCCGCATGGGTTTCTAAGTAACCAAGACAGGTCGATATTATATCCCCTGAATATTGTAATAGTACAAAGCTGGTGGGGTTAATACTAATTAAATTCAAATATAACTTACAATGACATTTGGTGTACCTTTCAATAAGATCCGAAGAATACTTGTCATGTTCTTGAATGAGACCTTGGAGATGTATAACTGATATTTTTAAGAATTCATTAATATCTTGATCTTTGTGGGGTTGATCATAACCTTCGGGAATGATACGCCTTAAGTTCTTTAAACATAAATAACAGACTTCCATCAAAGTTAGATCCAAATTTGTGGTCCATTCCTTGAAAAATTTAACATACAATTTAATTAATAATGGAACTACTACAGGGACCTTACTTTGCATAGCATGTCTGGCTCTACCTATTCTGACAGAAGCCAAAGTTTTAATGATTTGGTTCAACATAATCAACAAATTATTAAGACACACATAGTTTTCATTGACAAATACAGCATCATGCAAATAGTTATAAAAATCATCAAATAAACTAGGCCATTCATTAGGAAAGTCGAATCTCACAATTCTTGACACTGAGTGTGCATTCTGAATGGTCAACTGATTATTATTTTCTAATACACCATCAAACAATCGGGCCCTTATTTGACTCTTCTCTTCTTTACTAATAGCATTGACTTTTGTACTTCTCCAATATCTATCTATTCCGTTTTTAAAACAAATCACTGCGAGCCATCTCAATTGCAACTCTAGATCTTTATTCAAATAGATGGTTTGTAACAAGTAATGATACAGTTGAACTGATTCCCATTGCTTTAGTTGGTGTTCTGCCTGAGACTGATAGTTAGTTCTTTCGGAACCATTGGCTATTTGGAGAACCTTCAACAAGTTTTCAAGATTCAAATCCATTGGAGCAGATGTATATTTCAACTTTTTTTTTTTTCTTTGTGATGAAACCTGCGAAGACATGATTCCATATTATGATATTATTACTATAATTTTATGAATAAATCTATTTAAAAATTCTATAAATATCACCATCTCTTCGTCTCGTCACCTTCAGCCCAAAAACTTTCTTTGTAGCCTAATTGTTCTTTGACGGCTTTAACTAATTCTGGATCACCCATATTCTTTCCTTGGTTATCACTAAGCTTGATGGATGGATTACCACCAGCTTCTTTTAGCTTAATAACGATATTAAGAGGTTTAGAATCAGAACTAGGATCTGAAGTCTTGCTGAAATCATTGGTGAAAAATGTTCCGATACCAAAGGAAGGAATTAAACCGTTTTCCAATGCAGCTTTCTTGTATTGAATGCATTTTTCGACATTCAATGAATCACTAAAGCATATAATCTTGGTGTTTGCTGGATATCCTAATTGTTTATAGTGATCACCTACTCTTTTGGCATAACCCTCTGGAGATCCAGAATCTTGTCTAACACCAGTATAGTAATCAGAGAATGGTTTGTTAAAGATCTTCAAAAATGACTCAGTACCAAAAGTATCAGTTAAGGCCAAACCAGCATACTGAGGACCAAAAGTATCTATCCAGTATTTAATAGCATCTAAGTTAGCATGAGGATAATTTTGACTAATTGAAGCAACACCCATAAACCATTCATGAGCAACAGTACCGATAGGATTCAAATCGTATCTTTTAGCCAATAATACATTAGAGGTACCTAATAATCGATTTTTATTCGCCACACCTTCACCTTCAGCATATTCCTTCAAGGCCTTAACAACGATGTCTTGGGACTTAACCGATCTTCTCCTTCGGGTCCCAAATTCACTAAAAGTACATTGATTGTCAAATAATTGTTTACATTTGTCTTTTGCTTGCTCCTCTTGACCTCGGTAATCCCAATCTTTATCGACAAATTTGAAATAACTTTCTGACACAAGTGACAAAATTGGAATTTCATACAAAATTACAACTTCCCAAGGACCTCGAATTTCTAGTCTGAATTCATCAATGTTGTCTTTATCATTATAATAAACTATTTGCTGTCTTGGATCCAATTTAAATGTTTTCAAAAATTCCATATACTCATCAGTCAATTGAGGAAGTTTATGACTCAAGTATTCTATTTCCTCTTGAGAAAATCTTAATTGGCCCAAAGCATCAATCTGTTCTTTCAACCACGTTATGGCATCTTCATTTAAAGTCATAGTTCCTGTCCTATTGGTATATAAGTACGTCACAAGGTTCCCTTTAAAGTGCTTAAACACAGCACATTGCATAAAAATCTTGTACACATCAGTGTCAAGAAACGAAGTTATTACTGGTTCTACCATAATATATAAACCAGAGACAAAATTTGGAAGTAAAGTATACAACTGCAATAATCTTATCAATTTAACCTTTGACTCTATTTTAAACTATGCGGGATCATGGTGTGTACATACCAGTTGCGCAGCAGTGAAATGGCAACTTAAAAAAAACCCATTTGAAATTACTTGTATCAACAAATATTGACGATGGAACACATTACTGGACTTTTATCACACATTGATGCTGTATGTATGAATTTAATTGATGAATGTAGATATTGAAGTATACTAACATTTTTTTTCTTTTAGAAAACAGTTGGAATTGGTATTTTGAACCACTTTGAATTGCAATCAGGGTTACCAAGATCATATGCTGTGATCGCTTTAGGAGTGGTTTACTTTGTTTTAATTTTCTTAAATGTTGGAGGAATAGGTCAATTGTTATCTAACATTGCCGGGTTTGTGGTTCCAGGATACTATTCCTTACATGCTTTGGAAACCTCTACTACAGATGATGACACTCAATTATTGACTTATTGGGTTGTTTTCGCCTTTTTGAATGTTATTGAATTCTGGTCAAAGGCCATTTTATATTGGATTCCATTCTATTGGTTATTCAAGACTTTCTTTTTGTTGTATATTGGAATCCCAAGTACCGGTGGTGCTATTTCGGTTTACAATTCCCTTATTAAGCCAATTTCTGAAAACTATGTTGTTGGTAGAGGATCATTTGCTGATGAAGTCAATGATGTTGCTTCAGGAGTGTCTTCAGCGGTTGATATGTAGAGATTTAGTTTTTAAATGTTTTAATTGATGATTAGTGGTTGTTTTTATTATAGTATGTGTTTTTTTTTATTCAAAATATATCTATAAATTTTTTGAAAAATTGGAAAAATCAAACATGTTTTCAACAAACTGTCCATTTAACTTGTAATTGGCTTTAACTCTCAATTTTATTTTAGAACCCTCTTTACCCGTCAATTTTAAGCTTTGGACTATAACATCATTGGCACTCATTAATTCCGATTGTCCGTTGGTGGATAAGGTCAACTTTTGTGATTTAGGAACTGCAATCAATAATTGGAATTCTTTAATTTCTAAACCTGTCCGTGATATAATTTGTGCATCTATTACGGCCTGACCTGCTTCAATAGACTTTGGTAAAAATTTAATCTCTATATTCTCATTAGAAAAAGCAGTTGTTGAATTAGGATCATTAATAGCTGAAGTGGTGGTAGTATTATTTCCTTTAATACCTGAACTGTCTACTTTAGGAACAGGGGCAGGAGGACTTGCAGTTGGACCTGATCCAAAAAGATCAAGTATATCTTGACTTGCCGACTTGGTAGGTTGAGTGTTTTGAGATGGTGGTTGGGTGAAAATATCCGATAGCAAGTCCCCACTACCATTATTACTATTAGTATTAGTATTAGGTGGTGATGGTGTTGGACCATCATCCATTAGATCCAATAATAAATCATTTTGAACTTGCAGACGAGACAGTTGAGCAGCTTGTGATGGTTGAAGTTTATTTTTACTATCACCTAAGGTTAATAATTCTCTTTGTTTAACAGGTGGAGCTGGCATTTTAGATAATAAACCCTTCCTTAATTTAATATCTTGGACGAAAAGTTCCAAATATTCTACAGCTCTGATTTGAATTTCCAAATTACTGTCGGTTGTTCTTTGTTGTAAGAACAATCTTAAGCCTTCTAATGACTTGTTTTCAGTAAAGTTTACTGACATTTTCACTATTGCTGTCAACATATAGCTAGTCAATTGAACCACTTCAGATGATGAATAAACAGAACTGTAAACTAAAGAATTGAAAAATTCAACAATTTTCGATTCTGTTATACATACAGCTTGACCATGAACTTCTATGGTTTCATTTAAGATCAATTCTGTATATTCCCCCATTCCCCAAATTGAAGTTAAAGCCAAACCAAATTGATTAGAATCTAATTCTTCCATAGACAATTTGATTAATCTTAGTAATAATGATTTTTTTAATGTTTGGTCATTTAATCTTATAATGAGTCCCAAAATATTTGATATATAATCAATTTGGATAAAGTTTGACGAGCTTTTTAAGATATTTATCAAGCTGTCAAATTTCCAATTATCACTTGGGGAAAATTTTTCAATCGATAAGATTAATTGGGATATGACGTAGGGTTTTAAATCATTATCATTAGTATTTTTTAAATATTTAATGATCTCTTTTATTAAAACCCTTATATTTGATTCATTTAAAATGGCAAAGGATAACTCTAATGATCTCCTTCTGATAGAAATATCACCATCATTCAAACAACTAACAATAGTTGCCCTGTGTCTTTGAACAGCATTAGGTTCAATATTAATAACAGTTAATAATGTGTTTAAGGCAACATACCGGGTATTATTATCTTTGGTTGATAAGAATTTACCGAGTAAATTAATACCAAGAATATTTAATGCTTGATCGGATTTAATATCAAAGATGGTTCTAATACATTCATATAAAATTGAATGACCAACATTCTTTCCAATTTCAATATTTGAACAGATTTGAGTTAAAATATCATTGATTTGTTCCAAGTATTCTTCTGGACAATTGACATTAGTGGCCAAAATTCTTAAAGTAGTGATCAAATTGACTTGTAAGAAGGGGTCATTAATACCTAAAACATCATAATCAGGCGTGTATCCCATAGAAGATATTCTCTTCAAATGACTTATTACTTTAGGAACTAACTTGATCAATTTTTGTTGATAATCTTCATCTCCAGTTAAATATATAACTTGAACTAATCTTAAACATCCTAATACAACTCCAGCATGCTTTTCGTTGGGTAAATTAAGGGCCTTGTCAATGAAAAATTCACTTAATTCATGATCTTTTTCAATCAATTTACTAGCAACAATATAAGCCTTCTTCTTAATATAATTATTATTGGATTGCATTAACCTCTCAACATTACCATACAAATCTCTAGCCAATTCTGGAGAAGCTATGTTCCCCAAACAACATAAGGCTAAACCTATAACATAAGCATTAGGATGCTGCATATCATTATCCAAAGAATTCGTTAATAATGTCAATACTTCCTGATTTTCGTCCAATAATAACATGGTAGCCAAATAACCTAACCGTTTATCAGCAAACTTCCCAGAGGCTAAAAGCTTAATACACTCAACTTGTCCAAAGTGAGTCTTCTCTCCCATGATATATAAGTATAATAATTTGGAGATATTGATTCTTCTCGAAGTTTGATCTAGGTTTACATCTTTAAATGAAGTTCTGATGGCAGCAGACTCCTTTCTAACAACTGACCTCTCATCAGCAATAGTTTTGGATTTTCTGACAGCTTTAATGAATGACTTCAACGAAGACATCTCCTACACAAAAACAATACGGTCTTCTCGTGAAATGTATTACAACAAATAAAATGAATTCTCAATTGATGAAGAAATGTTGATTAAGACCGCATTTTTGTTGACACGACAAAACACCTTTTTTTCATGATGCGAAAACAATTTCAATGATAAGAGATGGAACCGGCTACGAGTGCTAAGGTGACTATCACAACTAATAAGGGAGATTTAGAGATAGAACTCTGGGCTAAGGAGTGTCCAGTATCAGTACGAACATTTATTGAAAATTGTATTGCTCAACGATATACTAATAGATGTTTTGACATAGAAAAGGGAAAATTGATTCAACTTCAGTCTATTGAGGACCAAGAATATAATATTAAAAATGAATTTAGTAGTAGGTTAAAGTTTGATAAACGAGGAATGGTGGGTATAGTAAATGATGGTACCGGGTATGGTAATAGAAACAGTTGTGCATCATTTTTCATTACTGTCGACAGTGCTCCTCAGCTTAATTATAATTATACATTAATCGGAAAGATTGTAGGGGATAGTTATTATAACGTGACAAAGATTCATGATAGCGAAATGGAAAATGGAAAGCCTATATTCCCTATTAAAATAATAGATTCTCGGGTTCCTGTGAAGTATTTTGATATAGATGAATCACAGCTAAAACCGGAGGAACCTATAAGGCCAGCTACAAAAATAAGAAAAACGAAGGGAAACAAAATAAAACTTAATTATGATGATGAAGAAAATGATTTAGAAGACAAGCAAGATTTCAAAATGAAAAGTGCCTATGACTTAATGCCTCAGAAAATGAAGGTGAAGCAAGAACAGAAGCAAGAACAGAAGCAAGAACAGAGTATTGATGAAGCTAATGAACCTACTAATGATAGTAAATCGACACAGAAAGTAGATGACACTTCTACGAGCAAAAGCTTGTCAGAATATAGTGACCCCAAGATAGAGGAATCAGTTAAAGATAAGGAAAAAGGCACGGTGAAAGATGAATTGACCCCACCTAATCAATCGACTGTAGATATCGCATCCACCGGCTCCATTGAAAAGACAAGAGACCCTACAATTGATTCCGACCTAGATTCAGAGATCGATATCAGTTCCGACATAGAAATAGAAAAAGTCAGAAGTCATAAATATGTCATTAAATAGTTCTTTTACAAATAATAATAATAATAAAATAATAATAAAAGAAAACAGAACGAAAGAATAGTACAAAACAACGGGACTTTTGACTATTATGCTCAATCATTATACATCATCACTCATTCGTTCAATTCCTCAGTGAAACCGGAAATTTTATCATTTGAATTGGGTAAATTATCACAAGAAAATTTGGAATCAATATTTAACCAAGGGTGATCTAAAAGGGAACGGGCATCAAATCTATCTTTAAGATTAAATGTTAAGCATTTTAATATTAAATCAGTTAATAATTTAACATTAAGATCATCTTTAAATTTATACTTATCAATAAAGACTTGTTTCAATCCCCAGAACTTTAAGTGCTTAATATTTTTAAATTCAGTAGTTTTAGTTTGTTCATCAATAGTGAAAAAATTGCTAGAATTTTCACACTCATGCAAGTAATCAATGCTAGGAAATTCACCAAGAAGTTCAATAATTTGAGCTAAATGATCTTCATCTTTACTAAAACTAGGACCACCATCATGAGGGTCAAATAAGTAATCACCAGTGACCAATTCAAAAATTAAACACCCCAATGACCACATATCAGTAGAACAACCCCATGATTTATACCCCAAAATTATTTCTGGAGATCTATACTGTCTAGTTTGAATTTGATTGGTGAAATGATTGTTAATAAAAGTTGCATTACCAAAATCAGACAATTTTGTGGTAACCTTGGAAAATAATTGATTATTACTAAGGTTACTAAAATTGATCAAATTTAAAGGTTTACAAGGTTGGATAAAGTTTTTATAAGGTTTAGGTTTAAATTTTTTAGGTAATGTTGACTTAATAAGAATATTTTCTGGTTTTAAATCAGTATGAATTATACCTTTTTCGTGGATATAAGCAATGGAGGTTAATATTTGACTAGTTAAGATTTTGACAAAATTTATAGGTAATCCACCATAGTCATTGGTTTTAAGTAGTAATAAAGATTTTTTCTTTTTAGAAATTTGATAATTATGCATCAAATTCAATAAACTTTCACCTAATAATTCAAATACAATAGAAACATGTTGACCATTGGGACCTTTTATCAAAAATTGGTCAACAATTTTCATTAAGTAATCATTACCTGGATTCATTAAATGGTTTAAAATTTTGATCTCATCAATGGCAGATTCTTGATAAACTTTATTAGACTTAATTACTTTTACAGCAAAATAACTGTCTAATTCCAAACATTTACATAACCAAACGGTGGAAAAATGACCCCAACCTAATTTAAAAAGCACTTGATAATTCAAATTAGTATTGGCAGAATAGTACACATCACCCACCTTAACAGGATGATATCCACCTACTTGATATTCTTGGAAACTTTCTTCATGACCTTCTGGGTTTACAAATTCAGAATTGGAACCAGTAGATGCCATGACAGAATCTAAATCATTATAATCATCACCAAAGTTTTCAAAATTGGATGTCATTTCACTATTAGTAAGTGATATACACTCACTAGTAAAAGAAGTGTATCGAGAATCAGGATCAACAACATTAGTACCAGACCCTACATTCAGCAGCAGGCTTGGTTCCTGATAGTCACTAACCAAATGATTATCTTCTTGTATTATACCACCATTGGAATGGTCCTGAGTTCCACTGTAATCATCATAATCCAATCCATCTTTCCGCTTCTTTTTAAAAAGACTAAATTTGTCGTCGTTAATTTTATTTTTGATGCTTCTTGGAACGAGAATCATTGTGTCATGTTACTCGGCAGCAATAGCTATGTGAAAACAAGAGCTATGAAATATGTTAATGGAATGATTCAAAATAATACAAATAAAAGAGAAAAATCAAAAACAATATAAGGACCCTTTTATTATTTTTCTAAAAAAAAAAAAAAATAAAAATATTTAATTAATTAATTAATTAATTTCACAAATACAAAACCCAATTGTATTATATATTAAAAAGTTGCCATGAGGCTATTTTATAAACGGCATCAATCTGGTGTTTGGGTGCAAGACTCATGTCACAGTTTTTTCTTCGACTTTCCTTCATATAGGCAGAAACTACTCTATTTTTCCATCTCGCTTATAGTTTGCAGAATACTTTCCTGCGACAATATATTGTGTTCGTCCTTAAAGGGATCTCGTTGAGGAGATAAGACAGGAATAAATTTCTTTTTGTTTCTTTTTTCCTTTCTTTCTATGCCTAGTAGGAACAAATAGTGAGATCGAAACCTACCAGATATAATAACCAGATCATACAAGGCCAATCATTGCTGACATGCTTAGAACTATTGTTTTTAAATAACCATGGATCATAGTACATTATGAGATGCTGGTATTAGAGTCAAATCTGTATATGAGTGGGAGTGGGGGGTGGTTAAACAATAGGTACTTAATTCATAGAGTGAAACGAGAGAAAATCCTTCTAATGTATGGCTGGTTAATAGAGAGCTCGCTTACTACAGTGGTTTTCTTCTTCTTCTCTAATGTAAAATTATATTATACTGTATTATGTTGTATTGTATTGTAGTTTATTTGTTCTTTTATTTTATTTTATTTTATGTTACTTCTTTTTTTTTTTTTTTTTTTTTTTTTTTTTTTTTTTTTTTTTTTTTTTTTTTTTTTTTTTTTTTTTTTTTTTTTTTTTTTTTTTTTTTTTTTTTTTTTTTTTTTTTTTTTTTTTTTTTTTTTTTTTTTTTTTTTTTTATGTTTATTTTTTTTATTTTTTTCCTTCAGTTCTCTTTTAATTTACTAGGGAGGAAGGTTTATTTTAAATGCTAATCATTAACCTGATTTTGTTCAGTTGCTCTAAATCAAATAATAAGTAAATTTGCTCTTTTTTATTTATTTTTCATGCCTAACCTTTCACATCCACGGTATCCTATTACCATTGGGGATTCCCCTCTCAGTTATTATAAAAAATCATAAGGATTTTAAAACAACCTCATTTTTCACCCTAAAGTATGGGGAGTGTGAGACTTATGGACTTGTTGGGTAAAATTCTCGAGACTTCATATACGGCTTTAATCGCAGAAATAACATTTATGCGCAACAAAAATTTGTTTACTTAGAAAACCAGTCCAGTGCCAACATGTCTTCTTATAGGAATGAGTACTTTGATGTCAATATTTTGGATGATGCATTTACTACTCCAGACATAAAACTTTCCAAACCATTGCCCTTCGAAGATAAATCGACCTACATCCCGTTACCTGATAATGAACCTCCAGAAATACAATGGAAAATCTTCAATAACTTCATTGGCTGGATAACTGGGATTAATTATAATGATATTTATGCTAATAATGAATATTATTACTCTATGAATAAACATACTGGTAAGTTTAATCAAAAACTCAACGAGTTTATGGATGATAAGTTGGAACATTCTGATGAAAAATTAGATCAATTGGTATTTGATTTAATTGATAAAGAATTAAATTTAAACTTGATTAAATCAAAAGATTTACCGAAAAGATTCCAAGCCGTTAAATCTTTTATGATTAAATATTATAAATCTGAGAATGAAAAGAATTTACCTCAATTTAGAACTTCAAACTTTATTAGACTTTGTTATGTTACTGTGATCAAATTATTATCAAATATGTTTCCTGATGGGATTTGGTGTAATCGGGATCAATTCACTACTTTATATTATGATTATCTCAAGGATCCAATGTCATTGATCTTTTTACCTTGTCATAAATCTCATGTAGACTATATTATTTTTCATATTTTTTCCGTTAGATTTCAATTAGCTGTCCCAACTGTTGTAGCTGGTGAAAATTTAAATGTTGCAATATTTGGTCGTATTCTAAAGGGTTTAGGGGCTATTTTTATTAAAAGAAGTTTTAATAATGAATTGTACACTGAACAGAATTTAACTAATTTATTTGAATTCTTAATATTGAATAAAGTTAATATTGAAGTTTTCATTGAAGGTACCAGATCTCGTGATGGGAAACTATTATTACCAAAATATGGGATATTAAAAATGTTGGCTAGTGTATATGAGAAATCTCATCAGGATATGAGATTTCAACCTTTAAGTATTGCTTATGAAAGAATTTATGAAACTGATGGATATTTGAATGAATTATTAGGAAAAGATAAAAAGCAAGAAAACTTTATGAGTATTATTTCCAATGGGGTAGATAATTTATTAGGTAGAAGTGAAAATCTTCCGGTGGATACAATTATTAAGAAAAAAGCATCTTATGATAATACCAATAGAAAATTAAGTGGTAGAATATTTGTAAAATTAGGAAAATCTTTTAAACTAAGTGAATTCATCAAATATGAATGTAGTAATAATGTGACTAACTTAAAGAAATTGGGATTCAAAATTTTACATGAAGTTAATTATACCAATTATTTACCACCAATCTCAATTATTGGTACCGTTCTTCAATTGTATTTGTATAATAATCCAGGTACTAAATCCATAAAAATCAATGATTTAAAAGAATATTGGCATACAATTTTAAGTATTTTTGAAGATGAATTAGATGATGATATCAATTTGTCCCTTCTTAAATATTTTAATCAATTGCCTATGGAAGAATTTGATTATATTGTTAAATATCAAATTATCAAATTTTTTAAATTCATTAAAATTGACTTCAAGGAAGATTGTGTTAAAATTATAAATTCCATTGAATTATTATATTATAAAAATTTGACAATTCATTTATTGATTTATAAATCCCTTGTGAGTTTTATTATAATTAATTCCAATATTAAATTATATGATAATTATCAAAAAATCTTTACCATTTTTAAAAACTTTTTGAAGAATGAATTCTTATTTGATTATGATTTTAATGAAAAGCATTTATTTAAAAATCTTATCAATAAATTAAAAGTTGATGGTAAAATTAATGATAAGATTGAAATTATGGATCATGAATATCTTACTGTTCTTTCATCATTTGTCAAACCTTTCATACAAAGTTATATGATTTCAATTCAAAATATCAATATAATTATGAATCAATATTATTCCGATCATCCTCCAATTAATGAACATTTATTAATTAATAATGATGATTTAAATCATGATTTCCCCGATACTAAAAAGTTGTTAAAATTAATTCAAAAAAATTCAAATGCTGAATTTGAAGCCATTAATAAACAATATTTATTAAGTGGTTTATTTTACCTTAATCATTTGAATTTAATTAAGATTTTTAAAAATAAATCTAAAACTAAAGCATTTGTTCAAGTGGAAAATGAAAAAGACTTGAATATTATTTTGATGTTTCTTAATTCCTTTGTTTCCAATGACAAGAAATTTCAAAATTCAGTTAACATCAATTATGTTGCTGATATTATTAATAAAAGACCTAGAACTATTAAATTATAAGGGAACTAATAATATACAAGTTTTGCATATGGTTTTTTTTTGTATGTGCACCTATCAGTCCAAAAACTTTATTCTGTAATCTCTAATCTCTACACGATTTCACGTCCTTTTATCACCCGCAGAAAAGATAGGGGAAAGTTTACTAATTGAGCATCCACGACCCTTCTCCGGTCAAAAAAAAAAAAAGAAAAAAACATTGATCACAGTCAACCGCAATAGAGGCTGAAATTATATAGTAATCTGGTTGGTAATAATCTTGACTTGTTGCTACTTTTCTACACTACTTTTTTTTTTCAACTTTAAAGTAAGGAGAATTGCTTTTACTTCTTATTGAGGCTGCATTTTATAGAGTTAGAAGTACTCTCCATATTAACGAGAGTTTAACGATAGTTTAACTCATTAGACGAAATTGAGATTTTGTTATTCTTAAATTTTGTTCTGTTCAAATAATTTTATTTTATCATTATTAGTACTTGTGATTTAGTGCTTAAATATTGGCAGTTCTCATTTACATTCAACTATTCATAATGAGAAAAGAGTTGAAGTATTTAATTGGATTCCATGTGGCTATTGTGGTGTTTTTAATATGGTACTTATTTGACTTGATTACATTGCTTCATGATGACAGTTTTAGTGATGCATTATTAGATTTTGAATTAAATCCAAGTGATAGTCAATTGAATAAACCATTGATCATACCAAAGATTATTCATCAAACATACAAGACAACTACCATCCCTGACATTTGGAAGCCAGGTCAACAAGCATGTATTGATTTACATCCCGATTATCAGTACATATTATGGACTGATGACATGGCAAGAGAATTTATTGAAGAAGAATACCCCTGGTTTTTAAAGACTTGGGATGATTATAAATACCCTATTCAAAGAGCTGATGCTATTAGATATTTCGCCTTGGTCCATTATGGTGGGGTGTACATTGATTTAGATGATGGTTGTGAGAGAAAATTAGATCCTCTTTTAACTGTCCCAAGTTTTGTTCGTAAGACTATTCCAACTGGTATTTCAAATGATGTCATGGGTTCTGTTCCTCAACATCCATTCTTTTTGAAAGTTATTGATAGTTTGAAAAAATATCAAAAGAATTGGTTTGTGCCTTACATTACTATTATGTTTTCTACTGGGCCGTTATTTTTATCAGTCATGTGGAAACAATATAAACGTTGGGGTGTTTCTGAGGCCGGTAAAGTTAGAATTTTAATGCCAAAGGATTATAAAACACATACCTATTCTTTCTTTGCTATTTCTCCTGGATCATCATGGCATTTAGATGATGCTAAATTTATTAAATCTTTGGCTAATCATATTGTTTTGGCTGTCATTGCCGGATTCATCTTGGCCTTTTTATTTTTCCTCCTTGAATATTGGATTTACAGTTTATTACTTTCTTCGTCGACCATAAAGTTGAAATTCAGTAAATTGATAAAAGGTTTGAAGTATTATTTTAGGGCATGTTTGAATTGGTCAACCAGAAAAAGAAGGTTAAGAAAAGATTCAAATTTACCAAGCTTCAAAGCTGAATCGGTTTAAAGAACAATCAATAAGAATTATAGACATATGAATGTGTCCCCAGTATACGCTATTTGGGGTGGCATTTTTGATAATGAATCATGAAATTTTAACTCTCAACCCTTCTATGTAATTTACATACATACATTATTATTATTATTATTATTATTATTATTCTTCTTCTTTAGCATAAATTCTATATAGTACATTTAGATCATTTATATTAATTGTATGTGTTTTATGGGTACTATTCATTAGTCAATATAGAATAACTATTTATTTTCATACTCTATTATCACCAACTTCTAATAAATCCAAATTCATTTCCTTGTATTTCTTCTCCTTGTGTTGTTTTACAATGTCTTTCATCAATTGTGTAAGTTGGGTCGCAGTTTCACTACATTTTTCACATAGGTTGATTAATTCCATGGAATTGATGGGAATACCTCCAAATTTCAGCAATTGAATAAGCTCTTTATTGGAATTCATAGTCACTATCAAAGACCCATCTCGTATTAACTCTTCTTTAGCCGTAGCATCGAAAATTGAAATTTCTTTATCAAGATTTCCTTTTAAATTTTCCTCATCACTAAGTGGATTATAAAATGAAATGGTCAAACAAATAGGAATATGTAAAATACTTAAACTTATGGGATCTCTTTCAGATAAATTGTATAGTTTAATTGTTTGATTTGGTTCTATTTCATAATTTGGTAACTTGAAACTTAATAACCCTATCATAGTACCAAAACATGCAGCATCAATTAAATTACCGTCATAATTTAAAATATTAATGTCAACTCTTATAAGCCATACTTTTTCTCCATTTATAATACATAAACTTTCCAAATCCAATGCATTTGACTTTCTTATCGATTTTTCAATGATTCGATTTATGAGAACCTCTTCAGTGGAATTTCTTTCATTATCAAACTTTATTGATGACATGGATGATATTTCATTATTTATAGTCAATAATCCTTCACTAGGTCTATCTTCAAAAGGTTTTACAAGATCACATGATACTCTAATGGCTAATTTGGATAACCCCCATTCCAATTCCACGTACCCATTTTCATCAAATAACTTCACTTGTGGTTGTCTTATTTCATCTAGTTTCCTATTATCGAATCTAATACCACGTCTTAATGATTCAATAAGAAGATTTTCTTCATTTACAGAAATTTCATTAGACTTCATTATGCTAAATTCTCTATGATACAGAAAAACTTCCCTTTACTTGAGGTTTTGAAACACAAAGTACTTGAGATGATGGTTTTTATTTGATGAGCTTTCTTTATGATATACTTTTTTTCGCACCAAAAAGGGTCAAAAAAAAATTTTCAATTTATCGGTGGCAATATGTTAAGGTCTATTATCCCAATTGCTTCAAGAACTAGAGGATTGAACTATCAGCCTATAAGAACAATCACCAGCAATGTTTCAACGTTGAATTTTTTTCAAAGAGAAAGATTACCTAGTAATACTGTGGTTAGATTTGTTCCCCAACAAACCGCATGGATTGTAGAAAGAATGGGGAAGTTTCATAAAATTTTACAACCAGGTATTGCATTTTTAATTCCCTTTCTAGACAAGATTACTTATGTCCAGTCATTGAAGGAATCGGCAGTAGAAATCCCAAGTCAAAATGCTATCACTGCTGATAATGTGTCTATAGAGTTGGATGGTATTTTGTATATTAAGGTAATTGACCCATTTAAGGCTAGTTATGGGGTTGAAGACTTCAAATTTGCCATAAGTCAATTAGCTCAAACAACCATGAGATCAGAAATAGGGTCAATGAGTTTGGATGCAGTATTAAAAGAAAGACAATTACTAAACACCAACATCAATAAAGTTATCAATGAAGCTGCAAATGATCATTGGGGTGTTGAATGTTTAAGATATGAAATCAGAGATATTCATCCTCCAGATAATGTGTTAGAAGCAATGCATAGACAAGTCAGTGCCGAAAGAGCCAAAAGAGCTGAAATTTTGGAATCTGAAGGGACTAGACAACTGAGAATTAATATTGCTGAAGGTGAAAAACAATCACAAATCTTGAAATCTGAAGCTACAAAACAAGAACAGATTAATAAAGCTGATGGTGAATCTGAATCAATTATCTTAAAACTGGAAGCCTTAGCTAAAAGTTTGGATCGTATTGCTAAAACTATTGAATCGAATGAACTGGGTAAGGAAGCTATAAACTTACAAATTGCACAAGATTACGTCAAGGAATTTGGTAAATTGGCTAAGGAATCAAACACTATTATTTTACCTTCTAATATGGGAGACATAAGCAATTGGATGATTGGTGGTATGAAGATTTATGATAGCTTGTCCAAAAATGGTAACTTAAACACAATTAATGAAAAACTTGATGGTAAAGGTGAAACTACGATTGAAAAGAAATAGATAATCTGTAAATAGGTCAGAAAAACAAGAACAAAGAAAAAAAAAAAAAAAAAAAAAGAACAAAAATAAACTGAAGTAATGTAATATGCTATGGAAATATCTCTATAAAAAATAGAACAAATTCTGTCTAAGATTTCTTTTTAAAAAATGAGTCTAAAGCACCTTTACCCACTGCTACCTTTTTGGGCTTTGAATTTGAATTGGTGCTTTGTTTAGGTTTAGCTCTCTGACCATTCTTCTTTGGAAGTGATGCTTCTTGGATAGCTTCTTGAGTTCTAATCAGCTTTTCTACTTTACTCTTATGTTCATTTAAACCAGTAAAATCATAACCATTATGCTTTAATATATCCGATTCCAAGGGAACTGATACATAACTTGTAACAATATTAACTGATGTTCGTAAAATTTCCATATCGAGTATTTCTGATGGGATTTCTTCTTCCAGGGAAACAAATAAATCCATTTTCAATTGATTTAAAAAGCTACTATTCTTCACACATTTCTGAACATTATTAATTCTATTTGTCAAATATTGGAATACCTTTTCTTGAGATACCTTATAAAAAGTTTCATTATTTTCATCGATAGTTTCTACTATGGGATTCAATGCTTTATCTATTACCTGTTCTGGAACTTTACTTAACCAATCATTATTATCAATTATATTTTCCATGGTTATAAAATTAGTACTATTATATAAAGCGGGAATCAACAAGTATATTAAATCAAACTTCGTGCATATTAGAACATCAGCCGATTCATTTATAATCCCTTCATTTTCGTTTTCAAAGATTAATGATTTAGGTTTGTCTGACGATATATTTTTCAATTCATAAATCGTTTCACCAGACAATAAGTACTGGCTTAATTTCTTGGAATCACTATAATTTGGTAGATCTATGATTAAGATTTCCTTCTTAACATCTTTCGGTAAAAGTATTGTTTTCCTTATTGAATCTGACATCTTTATAAAATAATTGAGAGAATGCTGAGATTGATAAAAAATTCATAAACCTTTTTTTTTTTTTTTCACGCGTCAGTGGTTTGCGGCAACATTTATGCTGCAAAATGACAGATTTGTTACATCCCCACTAAACCATGGATAAATGAACGAACTGAACCAATACTTGATAAGATAATCATTATTGTTCCAAACATTGTAAAACTTAAGGAACTCATTGAAGCAGCTCTAGGATCCACAGTCAAGAGATGAGCCGTTGCTATTGCACCACAATTAATACCCAAACTAACACCTCTAGTGACATAATCATTGGAAGGGATTCTTAAAAGTGTGAGTAAGGGATCACCAATTAAAACCCCAATTATACCCGATAATATAGTACATACCGCCATTAAGGAAACAGACCCTTCTAATGAATCTATTAAGGGAGTTCCCAAGGCTAAAGTTACTGACCTACCAATAAATCCTATTGATCTGGATGGTGAGATTCCTATATTATAACAAAATATAGGATAAAGAAAGAAGGTTAAACCCAAAGATACCAACAAAGGTACAACCAATAACCAGAAATTATTAATAAAATCTTTTCTGTGAGTATATACCGGTAAGCTCAATGAGACAATAGAAACATCCATCAATGAACTTAATAAATCCCCACAGCCAGGCCAAATGGGATATTTCGTTACTGATTCATCATTAATTACACCATTATTGTATAAGTTTTTACCTGAGAACAAATTCAAATAATTTTTTCCGGTCTTATAATACTTTAAATCCGTTAAAAATCCAACTGGTTTCCCAAAATGATAAATCATTGAATTTATAAAACAAAACAAAAGAATGAAAAAAGTCGATACTAATATTGGATGAGCAAATTTCTTCAACACGGGCCATTTTGCTGGGATTAACAAAGCTATAAAATAAGCAATAATGGTTGCACTTAAATGGAATGGTAAAAACAAATGATATGGCCTCACGTAGTATAAGGGGAAAGATGCTAATAGTAAGAGCAGGTATAAAACCCAATCAATATATTGAGTGACAAACATCACAATCCTTTGCCGCTCTTTACTTAAATGTGAAAACTCCATTATATCATTGTTCTCGTTAGTCTCTTCGGCTTCTTCTGTGCTATTACGAGTTGAAGGTTGACTTTGATCAGTAGAATTTCTGTCTGATCCTACTACAGCATTAGAAGCCATACTTTCAGAAGCTGTGAATGAGGTCCTCTCTGGGGAAGCGGCGATGGTGGAAAATCCTGATGGCTTATCACCAAAGATATTTGGTGTCGAATGAGAATTTGAATAAGCAGGTTCAGGTCTTTCAATAGTAATAGAATTGTCATTTTCATTTTCAGTTATTTCATTGGCTTTACTATTTTGGTTTCCTTCATTTCCAGGCTCAGTCTTTCTCAAATCAATAGTTGTGATATCTCTCATAGTTGTGAATGGTTTTAAGAATTTGGATTTTTTCATTTCCATGGTATTACCATCAGAAGAGGTCTTCTTTTTAAGGGAGAATAACCATTTCAACATCTGAATAAGATAAACATCGATACCCAACAAAGCAATCCATCCAACTGTAAATACAGCAGCAATTTTGCCTACCTCAACAATAGTAATAGGTTTACTAAGAGGTAATATGATAAATGATGGAACAAAGCAAATATTAATCCATTTCAAGCTAAAATTCATTGATGGTTGAATTAACCTTAAATAATGATGGAGAATAAATTGAAAAGGTTCTTTAACTTTTTTGTACTTAACATTGGATAGGAATGATAATACACATAAAAATATTAAGTTAATTAACATCCCCATTACACTAGCTGGAAATTTAATCTTGAATACATTAACGATCAATTGATTTAAACCATACAAAATGGTGAGTACTAGAAGTATTCCTATTGGAATTAAGCCATATGAATGAATTAAATACTTCCGAGAATAGTACAATCCATAAATAAAGCCTATTACATGATCTTGAACCAATTTCCCTTCTCGTTCAAACATGATTTAATAAACCTTATCCCCGGCTCAGTATTATAAGCGCGGTAATGAGAAGTAATCATTGTACTATAAAATTTATAGATTCCGCAAGATTTGTATACCAATACATAGAGTTGAAGTAGATACAGATTTATATATATATACATATATATATATATATCTATATTCATATATATATAATTATATGTTTCAGTAGTTCTAACTAGTTACACTCATAATAACATGTAGGGTTCAAAAATGGGTGCATAAGCTTATGGAGTTAAATAAAAAAAAAATAGATGGTGCCGTAAGTTCTGGATCTTTAATGAATTAGCTGTTTTCGATTACATCTTTATGCTCTTCTTTTGCGTACCTCAAACCACAATATCCACAAGTGGCTGGTGCAGGTCTATCCAAGTTAATAAAGATCTTTGGATGTCCTTGGACAGTTGAACCTCTATTACCATCACACACAGCGACATTCCCGTCATGATGACTTAAGTATCTGATTGGTTGCTTACTTATTAATTCCATAGCAGATGGAGCTCTTGGTTGTTTATCTAAATCTTTTTGTATGAATCTGTAAGCAAATCTGGTGAATATATTTGTACGAGATTCTTGTGAAGGGGTCCATGTATCAGCTCTATTAACAGATTGTTGGGCAACAGAATTTTCCTTAAGTTCTGGTTTGGTCAAGCCCGTAATAGACTTACATCTGACTTGATTTATTCTTAATGCTCTGGAGCTTCTTAACATCATTAATTTACTATTACTATAATAATCCTGAATGTGCTTATTTCCATTGGCTAAGAGCGAGGGAAAAAATATTGATGCGATTTTGCTTACCCGGAAATAGACCGATTTAAAATAAAGCTCAAGTGAGAGTATATAAGCAGTTTATATGGATATTTATTTATTAACTAAACAATTTAATAGCGATTCCAATAATGCATTCCCCGATCAAAAACTGAAGATCAGCAAATAAAAATTAATAATAATAATAATAATAATAAAAATAAAAAAAGATAATAACAAAACCAAAAGATTTATTATATATATACTCATTAAAAATGAAGTTGAAGTTACTTGCCTAATCACCAACATACATAATCATCATGGACGTTATCAATATACCGAGAAGGAGGGCATATGACTTTCAAAAATAACTAAAACTTCATAACTCCCGAACACAGTTCAACAAATTACAAACCTTTCAATCATATATATATCAATCATAAGCTTATAAGATTGAACATTTCTTCTTTGTTTTTTCCTTCTTTTCTTTTGATCTTAAAGATGCTCTAGTAGCAGCTTCAAAAACTTCTCTTACACCTTCACCAGTTCTAGCAGAACATTCCAAATAATTAGAAGCACCGATTTTTTGAGCAACAGATTGACCATCCCCAGAGCTGACTGGTTGTTGTTGTTGTTGTCTCAATTGTTCCATAGTATGAGGATCATGTCTTAAATCTGATTTACAACCAACTAAAATAATTGGAACCCCTTGACAGAAATGTAAAACTTCACTAATCCATTTTTCTAAAACATTATCTAAGGAATCTGGTGAGTCGACGGAGAAACAAATTAAAATGACATTAGAATCTGGGTAACTCAATGGTCTTAATCTATCATAATCTTCTTGACCGGCAGTATCCCATAAGGCCAATTCAACTTTTCTACCATCAACTTCGACATCAGCAACGTAATTTTCAAAGACAGTTGGAACGTAAACTTCTGGGAAAGTACCTTTAGAAAACACAATTAATAAACAGGTCTTACCACAAGCACCATCACCAACAATAACTAACTTTCTTCTGATTTCAGCTGGAGGAGGAACCATATTTATAGATCAAAAATTATTATTTTAAGCTAATATTTGTTAGTATTCTATATTATAAGAGAAGTATTTTTTTTTTGTTTTTTTTTTGCCATACTAAAATTGAACTATTATTTTTCCTCTCCTGCTCCCTGTTCCTATTTATAAACCAAAGGTTCAGTTCACGATCAATATTTATCCCTTACAAAAGAATAAAAAAAAAAAAAAAAAAAACTGGGATCAAAAGGAATATAATTGAATCAATCCATTAAACAAATCACACCATAAATATTAATTGTCCCCTATTTGATTCATCATTACACATATAAATATTGGTCTTGTGCAATTTTTTTTTCTTCATCCCCTTAATCTCTCGCTCACCTCACAATAAATCAAATTGATCCAAGTCACTATGAACCCACCACTAAGGTACAATTGGGACCCAAAGGAATCGATCAGAACACTTTAATTCATCTCTCAAACACAAAATATCTCCATCATCAACAAATTTAATAGTTAATATACAAGGAAAGAATCAAGGGAAACGTCATAAAATAGGGGCGAAGTTCCGTAATACGTCAAACGTTGGGATAAATGTTATTTCAAACACAAGGAAATGATAAAGGCAATTAATGATCCATTGATATGCATATATCTATTAGATTGATCTAGTTCAATTTATATGGGAAAATATAATAATGTTACTTACCCTTTAAATAAGATCTTAAATTTTTAAGAAAAAATAAAAAATAAAAAAGGATTCAACAAAGTTTCCCGTTTGTTTTCGTTTTTTTATCGATTGAGCGCAATCCACGACTCATGAAATTTAGAAGGAGGTGAACTATTTATATGTCACTACAGTGTATAAGGTTCTGAATTACATGCATGTAGTATATACAGGTACATAACGTTTTATATATGTATCATTGGGGATTGTTGATGTCAACTCTTAAGATGAAACAATTTTGGAGTCTTGTTATATGGTTGAAGCTTGAACCTAGTAGGGTATTATCCTTTACTTTTTGTCATTAGTGGTGATTTCTGGAATCTGTTGGTCAGAATTAGTATCGGAGTTTGTCTTTGGAGATTCTTCTTCCTCTTGAGATTGTTGTTGAGATTCCTCTTCAGCTTCCTCTTCAGCTTCTTCTTGATGTTCTTCCTCTTCTAACTCGCTTCCTTGTTCCGCTTTTTTAAGCTTTCTTGGTGGAAGAATCTCATTAAATGCCTTTTCCCAGTCTCTGTACTCAAACCATTTGCAACAAATCTCATAAACATGGGACGTTGCAAGAACTTGTCTTCCATTAATCTTTATATATTTGTCAATAGGTAATCTTCCTATTTTAATCCCTAGTTCTTTAGCTTTATCAGCACAAAGATTTTTGTGTCTGTTTTTATCAACTATTCCTCCAATTATATATGTATTATTGGCCTGTAATTCATCGACAGTTTCATCGGTGTCAGCAGTCAAGTACACAAAGTTTTGTTTATTGTCATCATTAACCATATCACCAAGTGTTTCTGATTCGTTAAATTCAATTCCTTTCCACGCCGTGTATTGACTTAAAGATTTATCGAATCTTTGTTTTAACCTCTCATTAAAGGGACTCACTACCAACCCTGTATCATATTCACAGTGTCTTTTAGCACTGTACATTCTGGTAATTTGACTTGATAATGAGATGATCTCTTTTTCATTCATCAATGAGTCAAATTCACAATCGACGAAAAACTTGGTATCGGTCTTTTTCTGTTCAATAGGTTTAGAGGGTTTCTTTTCCTTAGGTTTTCCTTTTGCTTTCTCTCTAGCTACTTTTCTCTTTTCCTTCTTGACCTTCCTAAACTCTTCTTTGGTCTCGTCGAATTTTTGTTGCTTTAAAAGCTTTTTATATTGACTTTTAGAAACCCCCAACTTTTGTCTCTTTAATTCATGTTCTTGTTTGAGTTCAAGCTGTGCAGCTCTTTCTTCTTCACTAATTTCATAAGGTCTTTTCTTACTTTCTGCCATTTTTATCGACAATTGAAAACTTAAACCTCATCGCACCGTTATCATAACCTCCTCCATCGCATTTGGGTGCTAAAACCAGTTACAAGTAATAAAGGTCCTATATTATACATTATAAACTTAAAAAAAAAGAAATCATCATTTGAATATCTGTTCAAATGGAAGATGATTGAAAATATCAAAATCTGTAGTTTCGGGAATAGAATCGAGTCCCCTTGGCGTCATAGAATCACCTCGAGGACTTCCATAACCCGGATCAGAGGGATTACCAGTATCATTAGAATTGTTATTAAGAAATAAAGAATCCTCAATATCGATCAAGTTAGTATCGGCATCTTGCCTTGTGGTCAACATTTCCAACCAAAGCTTATCAATTTGGGAATCATCAACGAAATCAAGATTAAACATATCAATACTGTTGTTACCATTTATGTTAACCAGTGGTGTTTTAGGCATAGAAGTACTCGAATAACCATTAGAGTTTGACGGGGAAAAAGTTGGTACTGTATCACTTGTATTTGCGGAGTACGAATCAGCTTTTCGACTATCTTTAAGATTAGCTACCATACCCGGACTAACAATTGTGCTTTCTGCTTTACCAAGTGTATTCAATGTCGTTTCACAGATATTATTGAGTTCATCTAATTGTTTAGAAGTGTATAAAGGACTGCAAAGACCCCCAGCAGTCTCATAATTTTCTTCATAAAATTCTTGCCTAGTTATTACTTTTAATAAATAACTATGTCCTTTACTTATTCTCCATGCGTAATAGTACCTATTACTGAGTTTGGAGATCACAGCAATGGAAACTTCTAAACATTTTGTTAAAGAAGTTGACAATCGACATAATGAATTGAAATACTCCAGGTATTGATTGCAAGTAGACCACTTTTTCTTAAAATCAGATGTCATCTTGCAACTATAGATTATAAAGTTAACTCTGATATTTAAAGCAAACAACACTTGATTTGATTTATGGATAAAAGCCTCTAATGTTGGATTAATTACCATGTCACAATTTATACAACCAATAAAGTCAAAGTAAGATGCCATAATATCCCCAACGGATATTAAAAGAATTTTCTTAATATAAAAGAACGACATGGTCGAATCTTTTGGTTCATAATATAGGTAAAAGTAATAATAAACAATAATAAGAAATGCTTTTAACGATAAATAAAATTTGAGACTTAATGCAGTTTCAAAATGGTCAATAAGTCCTTCTCTCACGGTATTTTGTAAGCAATCCTTTACTGTTCCAAATTCTTTTACGATTCCCAACTCAAATTCATTTAATAATCCACATAACTCAGCCATACTTACCCTTCCTTCAACAGTTAAAATTTTGTCTAATATGCGTCTAAATGGTGAGGCAACGAAATTACTGCTGAACAATTTATCAGTTATGTACCGATCTAACTCAACATTTAGTAAATTTTCTCCGCCATCTTTGTTAAAAGGGACTTTGGTGTCATATGATGTTTTATCAATTGACAGGGAAGTACCTATCATAGAACTGTAATATACATCATTCATTATCAAATAATGCCATATTTTTCGTCCAACATGATTCGTTTTCAAATCTCCTGCAAGCTCAGGAAAATTTTCGGGTTCACGATGAAGTCCTAAAGATACGGCCATTTGTATTAACATCGACAAAAGTGTCACACTATCACCACCATCAGCCCCATCACCATCTTCTGGGGCATACTTGTGATATAACATGATATAAAAAGCTAATTGTAAAATGGGTAAGCTTGGTTGTCTAAACATGTTGAATTGGTTAAGACATTTTTCCGCCAAAGAAACAAAATTTATCGTGATGGGGTTGGCGTATAAATATCGATATGTTTGAGCCTCGGGTGACGGGTGATTATTCAGCATTCTGAATTCATTGATATCATTTCTATTGCAAAATAAAGATAAATAACCAAGTCTTAACATAATCAATAATATACCAAGGTAGCAAAGATCTAGCTTTTTTTCAATTTTTAGCTCCTTTATGTCTTCATCTACATACTGACATTCACCTATCATTGTGGTAGTTGAGTGTCGAAAACTTTCTTCATCAATGAAGGGGAAAAACGGGTACATAAAATAAAAGAAACGATCAATCAATTTCCATACCACTTTTCGTTTTGGTAACAATATCTTGATTTGATTGATCAACTCAAATTCTTCTTTAAGTGACCCTCTACAGGATACACCGAAATTAACACCAGTAGACGTATGTTTTCTTTGATTAAGTTCTTCATTACTCATTAATTTCATCAGTCTATAGGGAATAATATCATCAATACCTTCAGGTTGTAAAGCTCTTTTTCTAAACATGTTCTCCGATGGAGCTGTCAGATCCTCTGTCCCATTTGAAGTAAATCCCCGTTGACTTTCAGGGTACAAATCTTTATCATCTTTACCAGAAAACACCATAACATCCTTTGAAGAGGCTTCCTTCTTCTTACTGGTGTAGTTCCATAATAAGTTTAGCCCAGCATCCTTTCGCATAAGAGAAGACCAAGCAAACGGTCCAAAATTAATCCTTCTATATTTGCCTTTGGTATGAACAGAAGTGTATCCCTCATAGAAGTTAATGGTATCATCGGGACTGCCATAAGGGTTTATACCGTTTACGGAATTAATGTCAACTGCTGCTTTACCATTATTAGGCTGAGAGTTTGTACTGGTCAGGTCCCCTTGAAACAGATCTATCATAGAACCAGTCACTTCAACAAAAGATGGAAGGCGATGTGATTGATTATCAGGAGATTTTTCGTTTTTGGAGCTTGTTCCCTCATTGGTCAGAAACCCGGGTTGTCTTTCAGTTAGTTTTGGCGGTGAGTGGGACTTAGCGTAGTTGAAGAAGCCTGGGGAGAATTGGAGACTAGAAGGTGAATCTGACCCAGAGGGATTACTCCCAAATTCAGGTTGAATAATATGAGATCCAGCTGAACTAGAAGCAATAGAAGGAAGTCTGGTACCATCTCCACGACCATTTTCAGAAAACCTATGATCTGATGAAGTAATACTATTGTTCTGTAGTTGAGATGTTGGGTTTGAGGAAAATTGACTCGGCTGAGGCCTAGTGGAGTCATTATTATTAGCATTAGCAAATACTTTATTTGTGATTAAAGAATCTTCTAGGAATTTCAATCGTTGTTTTAAAGCATCTAATTCATTTGGTGTATCATCTTTGGAAACATTGGATCCGCTAGAATTAGAATTAAAGCTTGTACTATTAGATGTGGAATTTGCCTTTGAAATCACTTCATTCAGTCTAGGTCCATATTTACTAGAATGCTTCCCGTTAGTAGTAGTATTATCAACTGATGGGGTTGTGTTGAAAAGTATAGGATTTTTGGCACTGGTTAAGTAAGGCAACGAAGGTTTTGGAGATCTATCAGCATCCTTATTTGCGTAGAAACATGTACCAACTTTCCCTAATTTGTTACATTGGAAACATGGTTGTTCTTTATCACATTTAACTTTTCTTTTTCTACAATTTTCACACAGGTAACTTGGTCTTTTCCTCTTTTTAATTTCTACCATAATGAAGGATGATTTAAAGAAGGCGCTCACTTGTGTTAATGAGATAATGAAAAATTGAGATTTTAAAGATATAATAATAATTATTATTACTAATATGAATATTATCTACTGATCTATAGCCCCATAATTAGAATGATTTTCTTGAGCTATGGTTTCTTCATTATAAATGAAAAATTGAACAAATATAGTAAAATCTAATACCAAAGTTCCTAAAGATCCAGCTAACCAAGAAGAATTAACCCATAAATAGTACCAACTCACATCAATAGCTAAAATAGAAATGACATACGTCAAATTACCTAAGCATGCAAATAAGAAAAACATAAAACTAATCCCATCACAACTTTTTCTTTGGAAATTCAAAAGAATTTGGGGGATTCTGGATCCTAAGTATAATACAGCACATAACCAACCAAAGAATTGAGCCAAAGGATCATAAACCAATTCAGGTGAAGTATCAGGATGTTTATACTTGTAATAGTTTTTAATATACGATATATACCAACCAGCTAAACCAGCCATGATGACCAAACTAACCATTAACGTCTTAAAAAGGAAGTTCTTGACCGGGTTAGGTTTCTCTTGTTCAGTTTCTTCAGGTTCAGCTCTTTCATCCCCTGACAAAACGTGTTCTAATAAATCACCATCAAATGGATTGGCTGGGGATAAATGAATATAATCAGCGTCATTTTTATTACCATAAACAAGACATTGCCAAAGTAATACAATATCAGCCAAAGTATAGTAAATGGCCAATATTATCATAGTGGGCAAAACGCCTTGTAATACAGATCCTAAAACATTAAACACATCACCTGCTAACCATAATATAATAAACAATAATGACAATCCTTCACTTGACTTTCTGGTGAAATTTTCATAAATTTGTGGAGCAAAGACAATAATCCAACAGGCAATGGATATAGATCCAGTAATTCCACTGATTACTTGTGAGTTGACTATTATAGGTGGCGGTGGCATAGTAGTAATTATCGAGAATGATTTAATTACTATATATTTTACTAAAGAATAGTAATCATAAGTACGAAATTTTAATCGGTTTTGCTTTCTCCATAGATGAGAAGAGGTCGTGCAATGACTCATCGTCATGAGTTCCCCGTTTAGGGACAAAATGGCTGCGAATGAACAAATTTTACGGGGGTTTTAACAGAAAGTATATAATAGTGATTTAAAGCTTGGAATCATATAACGATCCTTCTTGGTAAAGTTGGTCAAATAACAGTTTAAATTTGGAAATGGCTACAGCCCTCTGAAGTTTGAATGTCGGGGTAAGAACGTCCTTCAATGGCTCTTTTGCAATATGAACATTTTGCAACCTTTCAAATCGATTAATATCCTTAACATTGGAGTTTAATGTTTGTAATAATTTCCATTTAGCATCTCGAGTATTGGTAATAACTTCCTCATTGGCAACACCAACAAGCCCTACTAAATATGATTTTGTAGGATGTCCATAAACCATTATTTGATTAATAGTGGGATTAGTGGATATGTACTTATTTTCCAATTGCTCTGGTGAAATATATTCTCCCTGAGAGAGCTTGAAGAAGTTTTTAGCTCTATCAACAATATATATTTCCCCCTTGTTGCCAACTTTGACTATATCACCAGAACTGAACCAACCATCTTTATCAATGGCTTTAGCAGTTTCTACAGGGTTCTTATAGTATCTAGGAAAGACAACTGGTCCTCGGATTAAAAGCTCTCCACTAGAAGCAAGTTTGAATTCAGAGCATACCCCCATGAAACCGCAAGACCCAGGACGACAATCATAAGCGCTTGTAGTTGTTATAGCACCAAAAGTTTCAGTCAATCCATACATCTGTCTTATTCCTATATTCAAAGCACTTTTCAAGAACACAACTGTTTTTGGATTTATGGGTGCAGAAGCAATATTTATCCATGAAGTATTTCCAAATCCAAACATGGTTTTAATATTCTGATAGTGGGAGTAATCATCATAATTACTTTTACCTTTATTACCATCAAAAAGACCATAACTATTTTGCTTGTATTTGAGGATCTGATTAGTTTTATGATCGTTAAGTTTTATAAGATGATCCTTTATAAGACCTTCTAATTTGTTTAGTACTCGAGGTACAAGGGATAAGTAAGTAGGTTGAAATAGTTTCAAATCTTCCACTAAATCATCAATGGTGTTTCCCGACTTATCCAATTTGGGGAACCCCAAGAAATACCCAGCTGATAAGGCGAAAGCACTAGTTTCTCTTTCAAATATATGAGCCAAGGGTAAGAAAATAAATGCTTTTCCATTTTTAACACTAGGAATATTAACAACAAGGAAAGTATTAGCAGCAATCGCTTGTTCATGCTTCAAAACTACTCCTTTAGGGTTCGATGTGGTTCCACTAGTAAATGATATTGTGTAAACAGTTTCAGAAGTTGGAGGAAGTTCTGATGTTAGACATTGTTTCCCAATACTTACAACTTGATCAAAGGTGAATAGTTCAATGTTCACCATTTGACATTTGTTAAAGTCATCTTTTGTTACTGGATCCATGGATATAATAGTGATGACATCTTGAATCATTCCTTGTTTCTTAAGATCAATTATGGTATGAATCTTATCTCTACTACAAACAATTATCGGGCTTTTGGTTAACTCCAATATGTATTTAATTGATGATTTCCCCAAAGTATCATATAAAGCAGTATTGGTAATGGAATATGCAACACACGCTAAATCAGTTAACATCCATTCATACCTATTATTGGAATATAATGTCAATATAAACGAAGTGTTTTCTTCATTGAACTTATGCCAATCCTGGTAATGGTTGTCAATTTTCTTGTGACCATCACTAAACTTAAATTTGTTATTTTTCAAAACACTTAAAATCCCTGATCCTAATGCATATCTCATTCCATCAACTTCATTATAAGTGTAACTTGTAAACGAATTATCACTCTTACCGAGATCATAATTATAGTTTCTAAACCCTAAGCATTTATTATCCCCAAAAAGTTTGACCGAGTTCTTGAAAACTTCATTATAGGTGTTTAAATCCGGATGCAAGTTCTTGACAAGATGGTCTTGACAAAATCGATTTCTATATATATTATCAGAATGTATACATTCATCCATTCTTGTCAATGGAAGATTCGACATGATATCTTCCTTACAAATGACATCTTTGTAATTGAAAAGACTCATTTCTCTATAGATTTAACTCAACATTTGTCTATGGGTGTCGTATATATATACTCCTTTAACCCCGCATGAGGTTATTGTCTAAAAAAAAAAAAAAAATATCCGGAACAATTCCCGATAAAGCAAGTAGTACAATTCAACAGAAATATGCTATTGACGTATATTTGAAATGCAATAAGGTAAATTTTACATAACTCCGGTCAGTTCAAAACTTTTCCCCCACACAAGTTGACCTATTGACCAGATGATAGTACTAACCTATAATCGTGAAGCGTATTTAGCTTGATGAAGAGACTTAAAGTATAATATAACAATTTTTTTTGTAAAGAAACAGAAGGATACCAAATCAAAAGGTATCAATTGTTTCTTTTTGGTTACTTTCTCTTTCTTTCAAGACACTTATTAATATGTTGAGCAAACCTTCCCCCACTAATGTTTCTACCACAATTTTCACACAGAAAGTATTTTAATTGATCATTTGTCTTTAATTTCTGTTTATCCTGGTTGTATATATCACAGTTAGGATTATGTTGGTCAATCAAAAGTTTAATGTCATTTTTGCCTACTAGATTTTGAAATGATTTAAAATTACCAACATTATTTAGGGTTTCATCTCTTATGATTTCATAAATTATATCATCAAATATCGATTCCGTCTATGAGCGGGTTGTTAGTACTAACTGTTACTACTCCCTACTAAAAGCTGTTTACTTACTAGAAGCTCAAGTGTAACCTTCATTACCAGTGGCTATTGAGTTTAACCCAAAATGATTCCGCGAGGATGAGATAAGTAGAGGTTGCGAATAGAAAATTTTATAGGGTTTTATATCCAAAACTCAGTTATGAATGAAGATGAAATTAAGATAACTGTTGATGAATTTGATGAAGTTCATGACTACAAGTTTCTCGATAAACAACTTCCCAAAATAGGAGAAAAGGATTTTGAACCAGATGGAACTGAATTCCAACATGATCAACTTACAGAATCCAGAGAGTTGATGTATAATATCTTGAACGATGACATCAAACTACATGTCAAGCAGATACTTGAAGGAGTATGGCTTCCTAATGAGCAGTTGACATTGATATTACAGGTCAAGGGGAATTACTTTAAGGATATAGGGGTTAATGGTAGTTTTAATGGGAAGCAAGTAATATGGCTCAATAAACTTGAAAGTGCCTTTCTATTGGAAAGAGGGTCTATGATTATCTATAAAGGTAATGAAATCTTTTATCAATATTTACACGGAGTCATCAAAAAGTTCAGGATAGATGAGTTACCACCAATGAGTTTGCAGGAGTTCTATTCCAACTTTTCATCATCTGATTTGACGAAGCATCAAGTATTCTCATATTTAAAAAGATTGGGATATTTAATTCAAGAATATAAACTAATATATCCCCAAACTTATCCCAAGAATAAAGGATGGAATTTTTCAATGGGGATCAGATTTATGAGATCCTCAGGTCTAACAAATTTTAAACGTCATCATTATATGACTTATGAGGAAGTGTTTAAAAAATTAAGTATTATACCTAGTTATAGGACTTTTGACAGTTTAAAATGCAATCCACAGTCCGATTTTAGCATAACTTTTAATGTTTGGAAGCCCACACCCGTGTTTAGTAAAAAAGCCCCACCGATTCCTGATTTTCAACTTTGCATATGTGACAAATTCCCTCAATTAAATGACATCCATTCATTATTTAATCAGTTGAATTCCAATAACAAAGAACTAAGCTCAAATATACCCAATCAAAAAACAAAGGACCATCTATTAAAATATGGAACAGGTAGACAAATAATACTAGCCGTTGTTATTGATGGGATAATTAACTTTGTTACTCTATCTGAAACTGATTTCAAATTAAGAGGTGATAATGGGAAGAACCAAGGAATTATTCATTAATAATTAATTAATTATTGGGTATTCTTCAGAAAATATTTCATCTAGGTATTCAAAGGCTTCACCATATAAACTCGTATCATCATAATTGGTATCAAGATAGAACTTCATTAATCCATATAACCAATTTTCAACATGCATCTGATCTTGTCTATAACAAGTAGCTAAAAAGTTATTAAAGTTTGTAATCATGACATTTTCTTTATTGAGTCCTTCAACGTCAATAGATTTCATAATATGTCTATAGTAATTTAAACCAAATAATCTGGAAATAATCTTGCTCTGATAACATATAATTGTCTTAACGTCATTATTATTTACAAGGAACTTATTTATGATAAATTCAGTGTTCAAATAGTTATGTTTACTTAGTAGTCTTTTAACGAGTATAGTAAACAATTTTTCTCCTTCAAAACTTTGAACTTGAATAAGACTATGAATGAGTTCGTAGGGAGTTACTGGGACACCTTGTGCTCTTTGATAACTTTGAATGAACCGTCGTACTAGTTCTTCATTATCAATTATATAGCTGAATAAATTCAATTCAAACTTGTTCATGCCAGGATTTTTATTAAGTATAAATCGATTTGATGTATGGGGCCTCAGGGCTGAAGGAATTTTGACTTGAGGAAAATTATATTTGATTATGGGAAATTCCTGATTAAATAACGATCGTATTTCCTTATTCAAAAGTACGCTGTTGGACTTTATGTCATTTAGAAATAAGTTACCTATAGTCAGGAAATCAGGTCGCTTATCATTAGATGCCTCTAGAAGGAATTCTTTATATTTATTTACTGAATCATCCCATAATCTGGGGTCACGACTTACCACTTGTTGACTGTTGAGAAATCTGATTATTCTATAGTCAAATACTTCATGCCCAAGAACTTTTAGGGCCTGGGAGTTATTAATATCGTTATATTCTTTCTTTTCACCATATCTATTCGACGAAACTTCGGTAGCATTTGAAAGAATTGTCAATATTTTTTCCATAGTACTGACGGAAGTAGAATCTAAGTTTTCAAACGGTTTAACAGTTGCATTTGTGGCATGTCGTGAAATGTTTGTCGTCAGTTTGTACCTTAAAATTATTCGGTTCATACTCTATTTATCTTATTCAAGGTATAAAAAATAGTTTTTTTTTTATACTTTTATTATGATGTCGCGGAGTTTCTTGGTGTGTTTGAGTTCGATTTTGATTTTGATCTTGAGACCATCATTAAAAGACTACACTTGTTTACTCTTTTTGGTGAGATGAGGTTGTGCTTTCCTTAGTATCGGAAACATGTACATTGGAGATTTTCGGTTTCGAAGGTTGTGATTTTTTTGGAGGTTTTGTATTAGTAGAATCTTGTTGTTTCTGGGGTTTTTGCTTGGGTTTTGGTTTTGGTTTTGGTTTTGGTTTTGGTTTTGACTTAGGCTTCAACTCTTTATTTTTTTCTTTCAGCTGATCTGAGTCAAGTTTATTCTTTTTGCCATGTTCTTCTTTCTTTGATGTATTTTCTTCTTTCTTTGATGTATTTTCTTCTTTCTTTGATGTATTTTCTTCTTTCTTTGATGTGTTTTCTTGTTTCTTCGACGTATTTTCTTTCTTTTCTTTTTGAGACCGGGATTTACCTTCCTTCTTTTTGTTCAGTTTGGATTCTGATTTATTCTTCTTGGCCTTTTCATCATCATTTTCTTTAGTCCTCTTTTCCCCAGGCAACTTACTTTGTGATTGAGTATCTCTAGGTTTCTTTTTACTGTGCTTTTTAGGGTTAGTTTCACTAGCATTCAGTCTCTTTGCCTTGGTCGTCTTTGGAGGCTTCCTCAGATCTTTGATAGCTTTCAAGGTAAACTCATTTATCCTGCCTTCAGATGCAAATTTGGAGAATATTTGATACACTTTATCCTCTTCAATAGAGTTTGGAGGATCAGACTTGGTTCTAGGATCATACATGTTGCGGTAAAGACTATTGGTTATCTGAGGAACCACTGATATCTCACCATGATTAAAAGGTTTATCTTTTAGTTGTTCAGAAAATCGAGTCAGATCACCTTTGTTTTTAAATTCTATATAACATCTTGAATGAATGGGTGATTCATAATGATATAATGCATTGGAATTACCGTTAACAAAATACATACTTTGAT
Organism: Yamadazyma triangularis; assembly: GCA_030573955.1. Lineage (NCBI taxonomy): Eukaryota > Fungi > Ascomycota > Pichiomycetes > Serinales > Debaryomycetaceae > Yamadazyma > Yamadazyma triangularis. The sequence goes on along the minus strand of JAJMEC010000064.1, from coordinate 29,708 downwards.
ACTTTATACCACTGTAGTTTTTCATTTGTTCCAAAAACTCATTTTCTGTCAAGTCTGGTGGCAAGAAACGAATCACCAATTTCTGTTGTAGCATCGTTTTAGAAAACTAAAAACGTTCAGTAGATTTGATAACCTCTTACAAACACTGGTTTTTCTATAAAGTATCAGCGCGATAGTAAAAGTTTTCTGTTTTGTACACTGTTTTGGCTGCTACTGGGAAAAGTTTTCATGAACCAATTATTACAAGACACTAAGAGGTTAAGTCAGTTGCCAAATAAGCAACAGGTAGGTCAATATGCCAGGTTGTTTAATATAAACCCCCATTATAATCCAGTCATTGTACAAATCAATAATGAACCAGAACTAGATAGAAGTAAACTCAATGATATAGTTGATAATCTCAATCTATATGATGGCGATTGGTTAGCCATTAATGAAATGGTTATCAGTTTCATAAGGTTGAGTAATCAGTTAAATCCATGGTCGTTATTAGAGTCTTTTGATTTGTACATTAAATTCCTCGAGGATTTAACTACAGCATTTATCAACCAAAAAGGTTGGGTGCTAATAGACTTGGTAAAACTGTCAATTAATTTCATAATCCCAATGGCAAATAAATTGGATTTACAGTTATTCTATAAGGAAAGTTGTTCAAGACCTAGACTTTCTCATTTAGCATCGATACTTTTAAAGATTTTCAACAATATTCGATCTCAAACTAATGAAGAAAATCGGATGAAAAGTAAAATCATTTTATTCATAGGAAATAATTTGTGTAAGCTTTATTTTAAAATCCTGAATCCATTATTATGTCGAAATGTGTTTACTAATATTAATACTCTTGATTTGAATTTGTTTGATTTTAACAAGTATGAAATCCTTCAGTATAGATTTTATTTATCTAAATTTTATCTCATTAAGAACCAATTCATTGATAGTTTCCAGCATTTAGAATGGTGTTTGATAAATTATCCAGTACAAAAGGATAGTAAGAATATAACTAAGATCATTGAATTATTGATTCCAGTAGCTATATTAATGGGGAAGAAACCCAATTTCCAATTCTTAATTCTGACCTACTTTACCCAGGTTCCTCCATTTATAAAAATTTATCAAGATTTGCATAATGCTCTTCAAATGGGGTATTATCAAAGATTAAAACAAGTAATCGATAATAATTATCAATATTTTAAACAGAAACATTTACTTATAACAATAGAGTCCAAGAGCCTTTTGATTTTACTTCGAAATTTATTTAAAAAAATTTGGATCATATCAGGTAAACCGCTTAAGTTAGAGTACGATCAATTGCTTACAGCATTAATCATGTCAGATCTCCCTGTAGCCAAGGATGATTTGGTTATTGAGAATTTATTGGTCAATTTGATTGATCAAAATATGTTGAAAGGAAAGATCTTTCCCAGATTAAGAGTTGTTTCTTTAGCTAAAACAGGAGTTTTCCCTTATGTTGATGAAATAAATTTTATAAAGTTTGGTAATGGTAATGCCTCAAAGTTAAACCCCAATGATAGTTGGCTTCAGGTTTGAATCCCGGCCCCGGATTGAAGTTTCGCATCAATTTAGTTTGCTCACAATAGTTTTAATTTAAATTTCTCCATTATTTATACCTATGAATCGATTGGTTAAAGACAAAGAAGAAAAAATTCATGATCTTAACCAAAAGTTGTTGAGATCAGGCATTACCGGATTATTAAAAGGGACTCTCATTGGTATAATTTCTGGAGTAATAATTAATTATAGATATAATAGAGGATTGAACAAAGGATTCTTTAAAACCCCATATAAGATTAGTTATTTAATTTGTTGGGGGTTTGCTGGGATAATATTTGATACAGATAATGCTAAGACGCAAATAAGCAGACAGTTAACGGTGGAGGAAGAAGTAAAGAGAAACATGTATTTTCAGGGAAAATGACTACTTAATTATTATTAATATGCATATAAATATATATTAAAAATAAATACGACGAATGACTATGAATAGAATGCTTCCTCATGGAATTTTAACCCGTTTTCCCATGCCCAAACTTTTACTTTATTGACTAATCCTTTTGGTCCAGCAGATATGACCCATACTTTAGAGGCATCAGCCTCAGTTACATTATTTCTCGGTAAATCTTTACAACAGACAAGATTATTGTCCATATGAACAGGTCCACTACATTGGGTGAACCCTTCATGTAAGCACCAATTATAATAGCGATAATCCAACTTTGGCCGTCCTTGATAGATCTTATTATCAATATTTAGATGCTTTATTACATCGTAGTAATTTTGTAATTGACTTTGTGCAAGATCATTCAGTGATCCCATATTAGGAATGAACAAGTTATTAGTATGACTAGAAACCGACGTCTTCCGAGATACTGATGGTGAGGTTGGGGTAAGATAATCGGCTTCATTAACCTCATACTCTTGATTTTCTTCAATTTCGTTAACGTTATCAAAGCTACAATCACTAGACCTAGATTGATCGGTTCTGTAGCAATCGTCTTCATCAACTGGTGATGAATCCAGTTCTTGGTCGACTGAAATATCAATATTTTCATCTTCACCACCATAGGTATTTGAAGCTTCATTATAAAAGGAAGTATTTTCATTAGCCTCTAAATCAGCAGTGGAATGACTAACATTAGTAAACGTACCATAACTCTTGATACTTTTCATATTTGTCTCACCACTCTCCAGACCAGTCACAAAGATCTCAAAGTCGTCACCATGAATATATCCATCAAAAGACTTTAGTATAGCAATGTCTTTGAAGTCCTTGATAACCCACACCACTTTGATAGGAATTCCATGATAGTTCATAACTCTAACAATAGGAATGGCAAAAGAAATAGCTGAACCACCTATAACAATTAAGATCCTTTTAGTATTAATTTTTAGTTTACTTATTTGGAACTTGTTTTGATCATTCTGTATGAATAATAAATGAGGATCATAAGACCCAGTAATAAGATATTTAGAATTGTTGATAAATTTGAAATTTCCCTTTCTTCTAATCAATTTCTGGGTAAAATCATTGGGTAATGAAACCAAGGTATAAGGATGATAATTAGGAATTATTTGTTTTGCCATTCTCATTAATGGTGAAGGATGATAATTAGTTAACCTGATATGAGCACCAGGATTTAAGGCTGGTTTAGCAATTAAATGCTTTGGAAGTTCCACTAATTCTAAATTAGGGGAAATGTCATAAACTTTAATATCAAATAAATCACTGGTTCTAGTAAGTTTTATTCGATAAATAATTTGGCCTAATAATATCAATACATTGGCAATGGTATATTTAGTAAGTTTAACTGGACGGACATGGAATTGTAAGCATATAACTATTAGCCACGTACCTGAATAATGCAAGAAATAAAATAATTTATAGAATCGGTTTCTCATTTGCAGTAAGGAAGTAATGAGGATTATGAAAAAGCCCGAAAACGCAATCCATCCATAAATATTTTCACTCTTGAATGCTTTCTCCCACGTATGATTTCGACTAAAGAACCCACAATATAAACAGGCATGGATGAAACTTTGAAGGATGATTATACGACTAATCCATTTATGAATAGGTATGAGGGCTAAGTATAATGTATTGGGTAAAGGACTAGGCCGTAAGGAAAGGAATAAAATTGTTGGCAATGAGTTAGCCGCAATTCTACCTAAACGTTTAGCTAGAAAGATCAAATCACCATGGTACAATTCACTTAATGATAATGTAATTAACACGATGGACCAAAAAGTTAATTGAATTATGGTAGACATATGGTAATATAGTCTTAAATAAAGGGTTTTGATGTAATTGATAACCCGATTTCGATAGTTACTCCATCTATTTCTAGGGTTTTCATCGATAAAGGTATTTAACACTTGGTTAGTGAATTTAAGCAGTTGGAATCTATTGTGATAATAGTACCCTCGTCTAATAAGGGTATTAAATACCGATATCAAGATCATAAACCCGAGTAATACCGCTGTAGTTAGATACCCATATTTGTTTGTAGTGTCCTGCCGAAGGTCTTTATATTCGGCAGACTTTCCATCAGGATAATGGAAATATGAGTCAATCAAGGCATCCATAAAGGGATATATAGTTGCTGATTGGAGAAATTGTGATCAATGAACAGTAACGGAAAAAAAAAAAAAATCTTTTTGATAAAAGTGATGTACGCATAAGGTTTTGTGTCACCTTGATACCCGCATCGGATTAATACAAATCGTTAAGTGATTTCTTCTTATTATCAAGATAACCAGTTCTAGTTGGAGCCATAGATTTACCCTTTCTGTTTGAATTAGGCTTGTTTGAATTGGGTTTGTTAGAAGTAGGCTTGTTAGGAATTGACTTATTTTTAGGTCCAATATAGCCGGATCTTGAAGGGTTTGGTTTATTTCTTTTAAAGTCGTTATTTGTGTTGTTTGTGTTGGTGTTTGGTTTATAGTGGTCTCTGTTCTGAAACGGTCTATAGTTGTTGCTGTTATTGTTATTGTTATTGTTGTTGTTACTGTAGTTATTGTAATTATTACTGTAGTTGTTATAATTACTACTGTAATTGTTAAAATTATTCCTATTTTGATTATTATTGTAGTTACTCTGGTATGAGCTTGGACCTTTAGGAAGACTACTTTTGAATTGAGGTTTCTTTGGTAGCCTCAGATCTTGGATTCTTTCAAAGTAATATTTTCTCAAAGCCAGAGGTAAATTATTACCACTGAAAGCACTACCAGAAACGTTGGGGACACGGGACGTTCTTGGTTCTTTACATTCGTCACCAAAATGTTTGTCATCCCCACAATTATAACAGTATATTATAGGAAGTTTGTCATCAGAGTTAAGACTATCTGCCGGTAGAAGCAAATAGGACCTCCAAATATTGGGACATGTATCATTATTGTGGTTGAAGAGATCACAGGTATTACAATACTGTCTTTTTTTGGCTTTATTGGTACAATCCAAAGCTTTATGACCTTTTCCACCACACTTAGCACATATCATGGTAGTAGGACATTGGGTTTCGTAGTGGTCTCCAATGACACCACACTTATGACATACTACTGTCTTACATTTTGACCGAATGTGTCCTCTTTTATGACAGTTGGCACATAAAGGTCCTAAACTTTGTTTGGCATTGACAGTTTCACCAGATTCAGGATCTACTACCCCAAAATACCGTCCACCACCTCTTAATTCAATAAGTTCATCGGCATTATCATTGACTTGGTCAAAGGATAAAGCATTTATTTCCGATGGTTTATCATTTCTAAATGTTTCTGTAGTCTTGTTAGGAATGGAAGACTCTGAATAACCGTTAAGTTTAGTGGTAGAGTCCATATTGTAGACCAAATAGTAAAATTTTTTACTGTATGTTATTTTTCTATAATGAGATTTGCGACTGAAGAGATTGAGAAGTGATGATGTATCAAACATAGGAAAGTGGACATTCATAAACTATATATAACACTATATAACCTATAACACATTTCTAACAATATGATCACCGACTTGACCATCTAAAGAATCATTACCAGTAGTAGCGTTAAAAGAAGATTTAATATACTCTTGATGTTTGATGGCAGCTAAAGCATAACAACTACTAGCAAGAAGAAAGAACACAGCTATAACAAGTAAACTTGTGGCTTGAACTAATAAAGATAACCATTGAATAACACTCATCAATAAATAAAACCCACATCTGGGCCAATTCTCGTCAAAATTCTTAATAAAATTGGTAAAGGTGTCAGTTAAAGGACAAATCTTTAAAAGAAATGGAATCTCCACAAATAATACGATCAATGATTGAACAATACATATAATGGAAAAAATAATCACTAACGATACATGGAAAAGATTGGCAATCCCTAGGGCAAGACATAAAATGATACAGAGAAACCCAATCCATTGTCCATACAAGGAAAAGTTCTTCTTCTTGAAATCATTGGAGAATCCACTAAATATATTGGAGATAACTGTCTGGAGTGCAGCCATTGTATTTAACTTTTTATTACTTTTTTTTACCTTTCAATTGATACAATTGACAATTTCTAAAACTTGTGTTTACCTAGAAATTAAATGATCGTTTATAGTTTTTTTTTTCTGTCCACAGCGGTTTAGCTGCGATTAATAGGTGTGGGTGTGATTACACAAAACCTGTGAGTATATCAAATTTTTCTTTTCTAATTAAATTTTTTATATTATAATCACTGATTGTTTGTTTTTATACAAATGGGTAAAGAAACTGTTATAGGGTTAGTAGGGAAACCGTCTTCAGGAAAATCTACTACCCTTAATGCGTTAACGGATGCTAATGCCAAAATAGGTTCGTTCCCTTTTACTACTATAGATCCTAACAAAGCCACTGGATACTTGGAAGTCGAATGTGCTTGTAAAAAACGTAATTTATCTCATTTATGTAAGCCAACTTATGGATATTGTGAAGGTGGGAAAAGAGGGGTTCCTATTTTGCTTTTGGATGTGGCAGGATTAGTACCTAATGCTCATTTGGGCCGTGGATTGGGGAACAAATTCTTATCTGATTTGACAGAAGCTGATTGTTTGATTCATATTGTGGATGTTAGTGGAACAACAAATTCCGAGGGGAAACAAACTCGAGGATATGATCCATTACAAGATATAGAATGGTTACAAGATGAAATATTTCGGTGGATTTTGGGGAATTTGAAAGAGAGATGGGGGTCTGTTGTTAGGAGACATGTTGCAACCAAATCGTCAACTTTGGAGACGCTAAGACAACAATTAGGGGGTTATGCTGCTGGTAAACAATTAATAGGTAATGCCTTAGATTCTATACCTAACTTACCTCCATTACAAGATTGGGATGATCCTATGGTTGAGAAAGTAGTTCGTGTCTTTATGGATTTCAAATTCCCAACAGTTTTGGCATTAAACAAAATGGATCATCCTGATTCTGATAAAAATGTCAGTAAAATCATCTTAAAACACCCTCAACTGAAATGTGTGTTGACCTCATCAATAACCGAAACCTTATTGAGAAAATTGTGTGCTCAGAAGTATATAAAGTATGAAACCGGTACTGAATTTATTGACACCAAAGATGATCTTCCTGATAGTGATTTGAAACCTATCGATGAAAAGTTAAGAACTCGTATTGAGAACATTAGAGATTTGGTTTTGTACCGGTTTGGTTCTACTGGGATCACTCAGGTACTTCAAGCTGCTACCGATTTACTTCAATTGGTCCCAGTTTATACGGTAAGGAATATTCATAACTTTACAGGTGCCTCTGGTAATCAGGTGTTTAGAGATTGTTTCTTGATAAAGTCAGGAACTCCGGTTATTTCAGTTGCCAGAAAAATCATGGGTGATGTAACCATTGCTGCTATCGAAGGTGAAGGTGGTAAAAGAGTTGGTGAAGAAGATACAGTGGAAGCTGATAAGAACAATATTTTAGCATTTAAGATTGTTCCTAGCTCCAGTAATTAGACACATGTATATATATGTATAGATAATGGTATATTATCAAATGTAAATTTTATCAGTGCGATTTCCAAAGTCCTTTGTGGCGATAATTACCTTTATAAGTGATGATGGAAAACGAAGTAAAAGTTGAAGATTCTCCTAAAAAACTGGATACTGAAGGTTCAGAAGAGAAGGTGGAACCAAAACCTAATATTACTCCAGAAAAAGAAAAGGAAATTAGTCAAAAAAGTTTAATTTCGTCTACGAAACTTAACAATGATCAAGAAGCCAAATTACAAAAATTAATTGAGTCAATTCCTGAAATAATTAAGAAATTAGATGATTCAGGCTACGATGAGATATTCGGGTATCGAATAAATGTGGAAGGTGAGGATTATGTCGATGTGGCTCAAAGAAACGAGATTCTCCTTAAGTTTTTAATTGCTGATAACTATGATGTACCCACGGCTAAGACAAGAATAATTAACACAATGAATTGGAGAAGAAAGTTTCAACCATTGTCGGCTGCGTTTAATGAGAAGTTTGACCCAGAATTGGACAAATTGGGTGCCATAACTTGTTTTACTGAGGAATCGGCTAATTATTTTGTTAGCACGTGGAATTTGTATGGGAATGTTCAAACGCCTAAGAAGTTATTCGATCAGTTTGGTGAAGAGAGTAATGGTAAAAGAGAAGGGTCACAATTTCTTCGGTGGAGAGTGGGGATTATGGAGAAAGCTCTTGTTTTCCTCGATTTCACCAATGCAAAAAATCATAAAATTGTTCAAATTCATGATTATAAAAACACTTCCATGTTTCGAGTCGATAAAGGAATGAAGAAATCCATCAAGGAAACAATTAGTATTTTTGGATCTAATTATCCTGAATTATTAACCCTGAAGTTTTTCGTGAATATCCCTTCAATTATGAGTTGGGGGTTTTCCTTCATCACTTCTTTAGGTATCATTAACCAAGAAACTTTGAATAAGTTTAGGCCTCTTAATCATAGTAATTTAACCAAGTGGTTTTCCCCAGAAAATTTACCTTCAAACTATGGTGGATCTAATAAAGCTAATCTCTTTGATCTTGATAAGTCTAATGTGGCTTCCATCCCTGAATATGGGAAAATTATTTTAGAAAAAATTAACAAAACTACCATTGAAGAAATGAATCTTTCTGTGGAATAATTTATAGTTTATATATTTTTATGTGTATGAATCAACAGATATATATCATTATAATTACTATAATTGTCTCTATCTCTATCAATTCAAATCTCAGTGCGACCTCTACTAGTTTCCTGTTTTAGTACTCTTAGTTATGGATAAGGATTACTATCAGATACTACAGGTACCTTATAGTGCCAGTAATGACGATATAAAAAGATCCTTTAAGAAACTAGCTATAAAATTCCACCCTGATAAGACAAAAGATAACACAAAACATGAATTGTTTGTCAAGATCAATGAAGCTTATGAAACGTTAAAGTATGATGACAAGAAGAGAGAATACGATTTAAAGAATAATATAAATAGAACATCTACTCCCTTATACAGCCATACCTCGACAAGGACTTCAGAGGCAACAAGGAGTACTAAATATGCTTCTTACACTAACCAAGCATCGCATAGTCATACATTTTTTACTCGTTACTATAATCCATTCTATCAACAGGATGATCTATTACAAAAACAAAAGAAGGCTCAACTGGAGAAACTTCGAAGAGATGCCGAAATCCAGGCACGGAAAGCTAGTCAAAAAGCCAAACAACGTGCTGATGAGTATTTGAACCAGTTAAAGGAAGAACAAGAAAGAGCAGAGAAGATCCAAAGAGAGTCTCGCCAAAGACGGCAAAATGAATCCGAGGAGTTATACAATCAGAGGAAAAAACAGGCTTATAGAACACAATGGAACCAACCTTTACACAGTCCTGAAGAAGAATTTTTGGGTACGGATTTTGGGAGAGATAATGTATCAAACGTGAGAAATGAACCTTATGATTCGGATCCAAAGGGTTGGGAGAAAGAGACACAGGAGGATCAACGGGGTACAGTGGAAGAAGATTCACCACAAAATACTCCATATGAGACATCAAACATGACTTCATCTGAGACTCCTCAAGATGTTCCTCAAGAATCACCTCAGGATGTTCCCCAAGAATCACCTCAGGATGTTCCCCAAGAATCACCTCAAGAATCACCTCAAGAATCACCTCAAGAAACATCTGGACTCAAATCCGATGATCCTATTATTGTCGAGGATGCCGAAGATAAAGGTAATACTCAAAAAGAATCACAATCAAAAACAGAACCAAATTCAACAAATAACCCAGAATCTGAAACAAATCAAGAGGCTGAAAAAGAACCAGAATTAAAAGCAAATTATGACCTTCTACAGAACATATTTGATGAACATATGAAAATGAACCCCCGAAAACCTCCGAAGAAATCATTTTTGTTCAATGACTTCAAATTGAATCTTCGTCCTGATATCGGAGATGTTGATTTCACTGAAGTGTTGGATAGTCTACCAAAATTTGATAAAAACTCCCAAAAAAAGGAAAGTTCGCCTAACAAAAAGGCTAAGACTACTCCTAGATACGCCGAGTTCTCCAATGGGACATCCAGTGCTGATAGTATCCACATTCCTGTTAATCGAACCTTTGTTCTGGGACACACCGCAGATAATGACAATGATTCCACTAAATTAACCATGTTTGACTTCAATGCATCCCCTAATGTCAGAAGCATCTATGTCCCACAGCCACCGAAAATCTCATTATCCAAAGATACCACTAAAGCAAGCTGGTTAAATTATGTCGCGTCTATCCACGAGTATCAAAAAGACTTTCTTAACTATAAAAAGAATATCATCACTTATCAAATGGAACGCGCTAGTAGAGATAAAGAACTATTTGATAAAATCAATACCTGTCACACTGTGTTTGAAACCTATCAAAAATGCCTTGATCAGGATTTGGCCGTGATTCAAGAATACCACGAGAGCATTCGTGAATTTAATATCACTATGGAATCTTATAGACAAAACTGTAATTGGAAACAAATGGCAGGATTGTTTTAGCAGTCAATACAACATGTATAGCACGAGTAAATGTAATTTCGCACCACTACCAATTATTTAGCACCATTAGTGAATAAATTCCCACCACTGCAACTTAATTTCGCACCCACTTTTTTACCCTTCATTCCACAGAAAACACCTTTCAGGTTTTACGCGAATATAAATAATAACCTTCATTTGCACTTTCTTTTAGCCACGTATTGTACCATGAACTCCCAGCGTCAGTTGTTACTCTTTGTGGGGTTGTTGTTTCATTTGTGTTACTTATGGTCCATATTTGATATCTATTTTGTGTCACCTTTGGTCCATGGAATGGATCAACACGTGTCCAATGATAATCCACCAGCCAAGCGGTTAGTGCTTATTGTGGGTGATGGTCTTCGAGCTGACAAGACGTTCCAGATGCTTGAACACCCTCGTACTGGTGAGTATAAGTATATGGCGCCATTTTTAAGAAGTAAGGCTTTAAATGAAGGTACTTGGGGTATTTCTAACACGAGAATGCCTACAGAATCAAGACCTGGACATGTAGCTTTAATCGCTGGGTTCTATGAAGATGTCAGTGCTGTTACCAAAGGATGGAAAGAAAATCCTGTTGATTTTGACTCTTTTTTTAATCAGTCTACTCACACTTATTCATTTGGATCTCCTGATATTCTTCCTATCTTTTCCTTGGGTGATAATGTCGTTCCTGGTAGAATTGATTGTCATATGTATGGACATGAACTTGAGGATTTCACCACTGATAGCATTGAGTTGGACTCCTATGTGTTTAACCATGTGAACCAATTATTTTCCAACCTGACAACAAATCAAACTCTTCATGATGATTTACATAAAGAAGGTAACGTGTTCTTTTTGCATCTTTTAGGTTTAGATACTGCTGGCCATGCTTATAGACCATATTCTGCCGAATACTATGATAACATCCAATATGTAGATCAACAACTTGAACGTTTGGTTCCAATGGTCAATGATTACTTTCAAGATGATAAGACGGCTTTTGTTTTCACGGCTGATCATGGTATGTCTGATTTTGGTTCCCATGGTGATGGTCATCCTGACAATACCAGAACACCTTTGATTGCTTGGGGAGCGGGTATTAATAAACCAGTTAAAGCCAGTGATGATCAACTTCAAAAACAAGACCCTGTAGCTAACGGTTATGAAAAGGATTACTTTAACACTTGGAGTCTAGATCATTTGGTTAGAAATGATGTCAAACAAGCTGATATTTCTCCTCTCATGGCGTACTTGATTGGATCCAATTACCCCAAAAATTCAGTAGGTGAATTACCCTTAGACTATCTTCTGGATCAACCTTTGCAGAAAATAAAGGGTCTTTACACTAATGCGTTGGCATTGGTTGAACAATATAGTGTCAAGGAAAGAGAAGTTTATCAACATCAGTTTAAGTTCAAACCTTTTAAACATTTTCTGGATCACACTATTCAACAATATAAAAATGACATTGAATTGGCTATTTACCAATTGGAGCAAACCTTTGACGATGGAAAAGCCGCTGAAACCATACAATTGTGCCGGACTTTAAGTGAACAGTCCTTATTGGGGTTGACCTACTTGCAAACATATAATTGGTTGTTCCTCAGGACAATTGTAGTGGCAGGGTTTTTGGGATGGATTTTGTTTGCCTTGATCATTTTCTTGAAATTATTTATTACTAAGACTGATCAAGAAGGTAAATCGTCCTTAAAATTGAAAACAATTTTTGCTACGACTGGATCGATAATTCTGTACATTTTGTTCTACCAAAATTCTCCTTTGATTTACTACATGTATGCAGCATTTCCAATGTTTTTTTGGTATGTCATAATCATTAATAAGAACAATTTGGTGATAGGAATGACGTCCTTATTTGGTAATATCTCCGTCTTCACATTGACATTGTTATTTGTTTCATTTGTTGGGATGTTTGAAAGTATTGTCTATGGGTTTTTCAATAGGGCTATATTTTCTGTAATCTTTGTATTCATTGGAATATATCCTGCATTCTTCAGTCAAGTGACATTGGTTCAAAAGATCATTTGGTTCCTTAGTTGTTCATTTATGACGATTTTTACAAATCTCAGTCCGGTTAAAACAGAAAGCTTGATGCAGATTAATGGTGGAGCTGCCGCCGGTGGGATAATTGGGTTGGCGGGTTATCAGTATCTTAAACCAATAATTAGCACTCATAACAAGAAGTTGATCTGGTGTCAATTTGTTTTAATAGTACTTATGCTGATAAGTACTAATAAGTCAGTAATATCATTACAAAGACGTGAAGGGTTACCGGTGTTATGGCAAACGATGAATTGGATTGTTTTAGTAACATCCATGATTGGAATCCCACTTATGTTTTCAACGAACCCTACAAAAGATTACAAAGTTAGGTTATTGATAGTGTTTTTAACCTTTATTCCTACGTTCATCGTTTTGACCATTTCCTTTGAGTTACTTTTCTACATTGGTTACTCATTAATTCTATTACAATGGTTAATTATTGAGAGACAAGTACTTAGTAAAACTAATTGGGTTCAAACATTACGAGTCACCATCATTGGTTTCTTCTATTTACAATTGGCCTTTTTTGGAACTGGTAACATTGCTTCTATATCAACCTTTTCATTAGATTCAGTTTACCGTTTAATGCCAATATTTGATCCTTTCCCCATGGGAGCATTATTAATGGTTAAGATTATTATACCCTATATTCTTCTTTCCACGTGTCTTGGTATTATGAATTATCAATTAAAGATTGAAAAGTTTACCATATCCACATTGATTATTGCTACTAGCGATATACTTTCTTTGAATTTCTTCTTTCTTGTTAAAACTGAGGGCTCTTGGTTAGATATAGGTGTTACTATATGTAACTATGTTCTTGCCATTTTGTCTTCATTGTTCATGTTAGTGTTAGAATTAGTCAGTTCATTGGTATTAAAAGGAGTTGAATTCGACGCTAATGAAATAGAATCCAAAAAACAACAATAGTAAAAAAAAAGTACAGTACATAGAAAATTCGAATAAACGTTATAATCACTCACTCTCTACTATTAAACCGCACTATATCTGACTCATTTTTCGGTCTTCAATTTTTCACTCTTTTTTTTTTTTCTTTCCACTTTGTTAATATTGACAGTCATTGTTGATTAAGTTAGAGTAGTTGTAAGGTAAAGTAGCCTCTACAGTAGTATAGAAATCTTCAAAGTAAAACACTTTCAAAATGACAGGTAAAAAAGTATTAATGATTGATAATTATGATTCTTTCACTTGGAATCTCTATCAATACTTGAACCAATCGAAATTTTGTGATAGAGTAGAAGTGTACAGAAATGATAAAATTGATATAAAGACTATAGAAGAATCTATAAGGCCAGATTTGATCTTCATTAGTCCTGGTCCAGGACATCCTAGCACCGATGCAGGAATATCCAAAGAAGTCATCAACTACTTCAAAGGTAAACTTCCCATAGTGGGAGTGTGCATGGGACAACAATGTATATTTGAAGTTTTCGGAGGTGAAGTAGAATATGCTGGTGAAATTGTGCATGGTAAAACTACAACCATAAAACATGACGGGAAAGGGATGTTTAATAATGTGCCTCAATCAGTAGCAGTCACCAGATACCATTCATTAGCAGGAACAGTTAAGTCATTACCCGATTGTTTGGAGATAACGGCCACTACAGAACCACAACCTAATGTTATCATGGGAGTTAGACATAAAAAATATGCTATTGAAGGAGTACAATTCCATCCTGAATCTATCTTAACTGAATCAGGAAGGATAATGATTGACAATGTTTTATCCATAGAAGGACCAACTTGGGATTCCAAATTAAATAGTTCAACCCCAAAGAAGAACATATTAGAAACCATTTATGATAAAAGAAAAGAAGACTATGCTATTATTGAAACACTTCCGGGGAAAACATTTGAAGAATTAGAAGTGTCATTATCATTAAGTATTGCACCAAAAGTCATAAACTTCTATGATAGATTAATGGCCACCAAAACCGATAATAAAAACATCATCATCAGTGAATTCAAGAGAGCTTCTCCTTCTAAAGGAATAATTAATATCAAGGCTCACCCAGGTAAACAATGCTTAACTTATGCCCAGAATGGATGTGCTGCCGTGTCAGTATTAACTGAGCCTGAATGGTTCAAAGGGTCTTTGGATGATATGAGATTAATCCGTCAAGTAGTTGATGGTGTAGCAAACAGACCAGCCATTTTACGAAAAGAATTCATCTTCAACAAGTACCAAATCTTAGAGGCAAGATTAGCTGGTGCTGATAGTGTATTGTTGATTGTTAAGATGTTGGATGAAGAACTATTAAAGGAATTGTATCAATATTCATGGTCTTTAGGAATGGTTCCATTAGTGGAAATTAATAATCTTAGTGAATTGAAAACTGCCATCACTTTAAACTATAATGATACCACTGAGCCTTTAGTAATCGGGGTCAATAATAGAAACTTGACGACTTTTGATGTCGATTTGAATACCACTACCAATTTAGTCGATGCCATCAAACAAAATAACCGTAATGGTGATGTTCTAACCTTAGCCTTATCGGGTATTAGTACCACCACTGACATCATTAATTATAAACATCAAAATGTTGATGGTTATCTCATTGGTGAAAGTTTAATGAGAGCTGAAGAAAGAGGTGAAGCCCAAACATTTTTAAATCAATTATGTAACTGTTAATAGACTCCATAATACTGTATAGACACTACCATTATCACGAAGTCATTTGAATCGCACTTACGCGTCTCTCTCATTTTTGTAGATACTTAAGAATGGATTCCATAAGTAAAAGAATTGATGGTTCATCAGTACCTTCGAACCAGGGAAAGTTAGTTAGGTTGATCGGTAAATTAGAACAACACGATGGGTCACAAGCCACATTAGCCTCTAACGGTCAAATCAAGTTAAATTTAATGACTTTGTCAACGGATATTGATTTAGAAGTGGGTAAGAATTATGAAGTTATTGGCCAAGTAGGTGATGATCAAGGGATTAAGGTTTATGCTGTTTCAGCAATAAATGATGGATTCAATTTTGACAACTATTACAAGTTATGTTCTTACATTGAAAAAGTTCCAGAATTATTTTATTAGTATATTCTAATATATTTGCCATTTATTTTTCCTTTTGGTTTCTTCTACACAGATTTTATATCACTAACTAAGGCTGTAAATCTTGATTCCGAAAATTTTGTGGCCCATGGGGGAATATCAGTGGTTACCAGTTTTTGATATTTCAAATTACCAAAACTTATTAACAATCTGTAGGCAGATTCATTAGATTCAATCAAGTTTTTATTGTTGAAAATTATTGACAATTTTGATGAAGTAAACTTCTTCTTGATTTGAAATACTGATAAATTATAAACAAATGTTGATAAGTTGACCATAAATTGATTGAAATGCTTATGTTGTTTGTCTGCAGTTTCTGCCTTTTTTGCCAATGTTTTTATTAATTCTTCAAAATAATTATTGTATGTTAATGTACCATCATCTTCTGTAGATAAATAAATTTGAATAAATAAGATGGATTCAATTAAATTACTCAAGAATTTCAACATCATCATTAATATGGTGGGATTTTCAGTTTTCAATCCTTTGTTAACAAACCCTAAAATCATTTCTGGTAATTCAATATCGTTAATCAACTCGGCTAAATTCAACTTTAAAATACTTCCTCTTAATAAATCAAAACCAATCAAATAACTATTTTCATCCCACTCAAATACTTTAGCCACTACAGTTTTGATTAAATCTGCAGAATCACTACTGGATAAATCTAATGAAGGTGGAATGACTTGTAACTTATTAGAAGCTTGAGCGTTATTAAATTTAGTTAACCCTTTAAATAATTGATCTTCATTGATATCCTTGAAGAAAATATAATCAGTAACAGGAAGAATTTTGGCACCCCCGGATGAAGGTGGTTTTTCAGCTGCTGGTGGGGGTGCTGCCGCTGCTGTACTAGGGGTTTGATTATCTAATTTAACTCCTTCAGTATTTGTTTGTAAAAAGTTGACTACTTCTTGAGTATAACTTGCTGGTAACTCATAATCAGCCAAAAACTTTTGGGCCGCCTCATAAGGATTATCATTGGCATTATAAGGAAGTTTTAAAGGTGGTTTACCATCTTCAATATCGACATCAAAAACGTAATCATATTCTTTCCCATTGTACATCTTTTTGCTACCAGATCCAGCTCCACCAACAACATCACCAATTTTATGCCATTCATTACCTGACCATTGATGAGCCTCCACAACACCAGTGGCATTCTTCACCATAATGGTTTGACCTTCACTCCCTGGTTGTTCTAATCTATCATAACCAGGCAAGTCAGTTCTATTGATGTTATCAACACTCTGTTCAGAAATAGCTGAGTTCTTAACAGAATCTTCAAGTTGCTTCAATTCATCAGGAGTGGCAACTTTATTAGCATCATTGGTAAATATTCTTATGGAATTATCAGAAGATCCCACAATAACATCATTACCCATGGTTGCCAAAGTCCAATTTGAAATACATGGTAAAGTAATGACTTGAAAGATTTGGAAATCCTTCCATAACCTGACCGATCTATCTTCACCACTACTGGCCAATAACCCATTAGGTAATAAAGCAATATCATAAACAAATGATTCATGACCGTACAAAGTATTCAACAATTGACCTGATTTCAAATTCCAGATTTTTATAGTTCCATCATTAGAGCTAGAAGCAAAAGTTTCACCATCTAACAATAATAACTTTCTAACCACATCCTCATGACCAGCAAAAGTCTGTACCACCTTATCATTATGCCATAACTTAATTAATCTATCAGCAGAACAAGTTAAGAATTCATTAGATGTCACAACAATAGAATCCAAAACTGATGATTCACTAGGCAAAGTGTACTTCAATTGGAAATCACTCAAATCCCAAACTTTTGCTGTACAATCCCAACTGCTAGATATCAATACTCCGTGACCTGAATGTAATGAACATATATTGTTGCTGTGGCCAATTAAATTATAGATCCCCATATCCTTCAGTACTTCATTAATTGAATTGATAAAAACAATATTGTCTTTACCACCACTAGCAATCAAATTGTCTTGATCTAAATTCCTAATACAATTAATAAAAGAATTGGTTGAGGAATTGACCACAATTGTCGCCGAGTTATCAGACAATTGCCATAATCTAACAGTCCCATCTCTCGAACATGATAATACAGATTCTCCACAAACATCTAAATCCCGAACATCTTGTTCGTGACCTAACAAAGTCTTTGATAATTGATACTTCTCCATGATTGAAGGCAAATTAATTCAACTTTTCATGATTTTACCACACCGCACATAGTAAACCAGGTAGTGTACAATGACCATTATTATGTTTATGATTAACTAATTATACAAAATGAAATATCTAAAAGAGAACTATAATCTAGACTATTAGGGTATATGGATATCGTGAATGGAGGGATTCTTTTTTAAGCGTTAAGCTTTATTTTCCTTTTTTTTTTTTTTTTCATCTCCTTTTTTTTATCTTCTTCTTCTTCCTTTTGTTGATAGTTTAGCTATTCGGTCCGAATAATCCATCCTCTACATCTTTCATATAACCTTCCTCTTGCATATGCTTGAATAACATAGCAATTGGCGGATCCCATTTGGGACTCGTGAATAGATATTGAATACCATCAGATAAGAGATGTTTCTCTTTTATGTAAGTAAAAGGAGCATTCAAATCAACATTATCAAACACCCCATTATGGTATAATCCAGAAACCACTTTAGGAACAATGGACAATATAGTGTCATTTCGTAACAAGGACATAGCTAAAGGACCCACTATACCACTGCTATTTAAGGAATTAAATACTGTGGATAATGAAGCAGTGAAAAACTCGGATTTTAACACTCCAGAAATAACATTATTCAAGAAATCCAATGCTGAATCTTCAGCTCTGGTGGATAAAACCACTTGTTTTTGGTCCTCACTTATACTGCTATTATATTTAGGGTTTTTATTGGGGGTGTTATTGATTAAGTCGACAATTAAATCAACTGAAAGCTTTTTACCTGCTCCGAGTTCATTAAGTAATTTGGGGATCCATATATTGGAGGCTAATAAGTTCCCAGCAAACTCAGCCACAAAATCTCTATTGGTATCATTCATTAATAAATATTCCGCCGTGGTAACCACTATTCCACTATCAACAACAGTACTTGCTATGTTGCTGGAATTTATTGATATATTAAGGGTAGGAATAGTAGCTATTCCGGTTTCAATCAAGGAGGTAGTGATATTCACTAAAGAATCAATTTGATCTTGGTCTCCAGCTATTTCATAAAGCACATCTTGTATTACTCCACTACTATAGACTGTGGTTAATACCGACTCCAAAAAGCCTGACTCATCTCGTTTATGAAATATACTGTTATCACTCATAAACTTTATGTCATCTACAACCAGTTCATAGGCAGGATTGTCAAATGTATCAATTTGATTAAGTATCTCGTTACTGGAAATAATGGTGTCAGCAAGTACCAGACTTATACCTGCAAAAACACCAAAGCATTTTAAAAACTTCATGACGACTTTATTAGCAAGAGATTTTTTTTCTTTTCGTTCCTGTGGGATTTTGTCATTTATAAATTCTGGAGAAGAGGAGTATATTTTCGCAATGCCTGTGAGTTATGTTATTACCGCATCGGGTAATTCTTACTCAGAAAGGTTGCAACTGAGAAACTGATGATATGATCAACTAGGGAGTGTTCTTTACTTTAGAGGGTACTTTCTAGTGGTCTGTGTATGCTTCTATGCCTTCTGTGGTCTCAAATACGTCTATATTGCATGTTTTTCCATGGTAAAAACCTTAGGTCTATCACCTATGACTTTTAATTACTTAACCAAATTAGGAAATTATATAAGTCCCAATCACATTACCGCATTAGGAAAGGTCAACTTACTCAATACAGTAATTCTAGCTAAATAGCCCATGATGATTACTTCATTTAAATACATATTAGATGGCAATATACATCTTTTTTTTTATTACTAACAAAACTTGAAAGAGAAGAAAAATAGAAATATGAAACTTCTTAGTATCTTTTCGTTGATTTGTTTCTTTCAAACATTAGTGTCGGTTACTGGATTGCCGCAAGCTATACCAGTAGAGAACAGTGAATTCAACATTGATAATTATGTTAATGAAATTTTAGGTGACGCTTTTTCCCAAGACGAATTATTAGCCATTGAAGAATTGGGAGGAGAATTGAAAAAAAGAGATTTGGAATCATCAATTGAAAGCGTACTTAACTTAGTCAATAGAACAGGTATCATTTGGGATGCATTGGACTACGTAATAGATAATCCTGATTCTGTAGGTAATGTCCTTAATCTTACCAGTGGTCTCCTTGGTGGTGGAAATGATGATGATGATGAATCTTCAAGCTCTAACTCCACCTTCTTATTGAACTTTGTCTTTGGTATTGTTCAAGAAGTTAATCTTACCAGCCTTGCTAACTCTGTCATTGATTCTGGGTTACTTCAATCATTACTAGATGGGTTATTATTGGAAGATAAGTATAGAGAACGTATTCTGGACATCATTTACCAAATAGTTGAATCCAATATGGATAGTATCACCGATGTAGCACATGACTTATTAGCCCCAGCAAATCATCAAAAGAGAGATGATGATAGTTTAATTGAATTTGCTGGAAATGTGGTTGGAGGGTTCCTCGGATCAAGCCTTTTCTATAATGGTTTGGATGATGTTATGAGTGCTCTTAATGATTCCGGAATTGTGGTCTATATTGCCCAGAGATTTATATCCACTCCAAAATATGTCAATTATACTGGGGGGTTAATTCAGAATGCATTAGAGAATTCTGACTTCAATATCCTGTCTTTGCTTGGTTCTATTGATATAGAACAGCTTTTGAGCAGAGCTTTAAAGGATACCTCCGCCATTACCAGTGCTGTAGGAAGTATCCTTGAAGGTGCTGGTGCATCCACTGAACAAGCCAGAGGTGTAATCAGTAGATATGTGCCAGCTGTTAGATCTATTATAGAAGATTTAGAAGATAAGGGATTATTTACTGATTTAAATGATAACATTTTCCCGTCAAATTCAGTGGAAAGAAAAGAATCTGAACCCACTCTGATGAGTTCATCCAGTTCAGGTTCGGATTCGGCTTCCGAGTCATCAGTTTCTGATTCTGGGTCCAATCTGGTATCCAATAACTTATTCATGAATGGATTGATATGGTTTCCTACAATGATTATAGGAGCAGTTTTCTTTGCCTAATGATATCACGATTCTTGCCTATTTAAGCTTATACCGATTTATATGTACTTAGTTTGATTTTTTTTTTCCTTTTTAGTTCATTATTCCCCATAAAATGTATAATTAATTGTCTCATCTATACTGGTCGTGTCTCTTTTGGTCTCCGCATAACTCTTATCAGACATTTGTGGAATTAAATTAAACTATGAGCCAATTAAGTAAAAGTTTAGTTTTAGAAACGGGATTTGATCATTTGAATAGAGACCACAATGAAACCAATGATGACAGTGTACAAAGATTAAGTCAATCTCTAGACTCCATACCTTCTTCATCCCAAATTTCGGCATCCCAACCGGTTACGCCTATGGAAGTAGCTCATAAACGACCATTTAAGAGTCGAAGTCAGCCAACAACAAGACGAAGTTCAACGGTTTCTCTTAATAATGCTCTTAAAAATGTCACCAAGTGGGTAATCACTAGCAAAAAATTGAATCCTGAAGAAGAAGACTATAATATTGAATACAGCGTTCTACAACCTGTTAGCAGAATCAAACCAATAAAAGATGAGAAAGAGTTTGGGCTTATGTATAAAAAAGTGGTCGAGGACCATGGAGGGGTATTGGAAACTCATTACAGTCTTGGTGACTTTAATCGACTTATGAATAGTATAATGGAAACAATTGAGATTAACAATATTCAACCAACGAGGATTTCTAAAGGGTCATCGGGAAGTTATTTTGTATATAATCAAAGGAGTATTGAATTTGGTATGAAAGAGACTTATAAAGTAGGGGTTTTCAAACCAAAAGATGAAGAGCCATATGGTCCTCTTTCACCCAAATGGAGAAAATGGATTCATAGAACGTTTTTCCCCTGGTTTTTCGGAAGAGCTTGCTTATTGAAAAATCAAGGGTTTATAAGTGAAGTTGCGGCTAGTTATTTGGATCAAAGACTTCTTAGTTTTATTGTCCCCTACACTGATGTGATATACTTAAAATCACCTAATTTTTATTATAGTTATTGGGACAGAAAGATTCTATATAAAAATGATTTCATTAAATGGAAACTTGGTTCATTCCAAGTCTTTTTGAATGATTATATTGAAACTGAGGAGTTCTTTAAAATATATCCTTTGCCTAACAATTTTAATTCTTTACCGGATAACTTGAAGTTAAAAACTACTGACAAACTTATATTTCAATGGAATAAAGCATCATTAATTGAATTCCAACACCAATTAGAAAAATTGGTAATCCTAGATTACTTAATAAGAAACACGGATCGAGGATTAGATAATTGGATGATTAAAATTGATTGGAAAGAGATTGACTCTCTTATGGTTCCAGTCATGAAAATCGGTGCTATAGATTCAGGATTAGCCTTCCCTTGGAAGCATCCTGATGATTGGAGATCATTTCCTTATGGGTGGTTATTTTTACCTTATAGCATAATCGGGCAACCGTTTTCTACTAAAACTAGAAACCATTACCTAAAATTGTTAACATCGAAATCCTGGTGGGAAACCACTACGTTAGGATTGAAGAATATTTTTAAAAAAACCAAATCATTTAAGGAAAGAAATTGGAGACGGCAATTAGCTATCATAAAAGGTCAGGCTTATAATATTGTAGAAGTACTTAAGATATCTAATTCCAGTCCATTAGACTTATCCAAGAAAGAAAGAATGTTAATTTGGGATGAACTCATGAATGTTCCCTTTAAAATTGATGATCGAATTTTAAATAACGCTTTGCATTCAAATATTCATGACGTAAATATTAGTACTATTAATGAGGATAATGAAGAAACACCTTTATTAGCGTCAAACAATCAAACTAAAAAAGTAGTCATTGAACGGTTAGAAAAAGTTGATGGAAAATCTCCTTTTTTTAGTTGTTGCTAAAAAATGGTTGTTGTATAATTTTCGCAACCATTATAATAATAACATCATTAATCATAGTTAAGGTTTTTTTTTTTGTTCTTCATTTTTTTGTTTTTTTTAAAAAAAAATCAATTAATAAATAGAACATCTATAATCTATAAATAAAAATTTAAAAAGTCGATTCCTCTAATAAGTCAAATTCTTCATACATGCAATCATCCAAATCAAAAAAATCTTTAGAATCAATCAACTCCAATTCAAATTCTTTAATAGATAAATCATTAATTACACTACCTGTTCTACCTTTCTGGGTCTTAACAAGAACTTTATGCATAATAGATAATACCTGGTTAACTGATTTAGAAAGATCATCTAGATCATAATTAGCCTTATTATCAAAATGATTTTTATATAGCTTATCTAATAATAAAGCAGTGAATAAATCCCCTACTCCCGTGAAGTAACATTCAATCATGGGTATTTTAAAATACTTGATTCTTTCATCATGCAAACTAGCCACAAAGCAATAAATAACATTAGGATCAGAAAACTCACAACTAGTAATGACAATGAACTTTATGGATTTTGACTTTAAAAAATCAATGGTTTCCCCAATCTCTTTAGGACCCTTAATGGTTTTATTAGTTAACAATTCTAATTCAAATTGATTGGGGGTTATTATATCTACCAATCCTAAATCTAACAATTGTTGGTATTGTAACACACATGATTTGTCGACATATAAATGATTTTCATCCCCCATTATAGGATCTAGCAAATACACCTTAGGTCTATGTTCGACCAAATATTCCACAATACTTTTAATTACTCGTTCATTAGGCAAATACCCCGTTATCAAGTAATCAAGTCCGGGCAAATTCTCTAGTAACAGTTGTAATACATCATCATCAATGATACCTCCTTTGAACGTCCCATAACCCGTGTGATTTGAAAAGTTCACCGTATTGAGGAAGTCAACGTCCCAGCCTTGGCACTGCAATGGATAAACAATGGCCCTATTCCCTACGTAGCCATGTGACACGAACGACAGAATACTTAGTACCTTCATTATAATAATTTATAATACAAAGCTGCGCGACATCTGAGAGACATTCCAAATCAGTTGCACTCACAAGTTAGAGAGTACAGGTTAAAAGAGTACAGATTACGAAATAATAATTTTAATCGTAACCACTACAAAAACTCTCCATTATAAATGATTTTAATCTCCACGGTTACCATAGCCGTCTTCTATAGAAGAGAACTGTAATTGACCACACTTACTCTTTATATATTCCTAGAGAAACTCCTCATGTTAAAATCACGATTAATTTGTTCTTATCACTCTCTAACATCTCTTCAATGCTTCTCGAGCTTTCCTCCTTTGAGTCTGTCAAAAATGATACTGAGAAATCCATGATATATGCTTTGTCTTCCACTTCATCATATAAGATATTATCTTTCTTTATGTCATTATGTGCTATTCCGTTTCTATGAATTACCTCCAATTGTTTCTCAAGCTCCCCTCTTGGTAAATACTTAACATTCCACCCAGTTTTCCTGATATATCTACTTAAGATCACATACCCTGAGCAATCACTGCGACGCCCTTAACGTTCCTCGGCAACGACGTGTGCTTCTGAATGCTGTAAATAACAATTATGGTATTCATTGTCTGTAGTTAACCTTTTGATACATTCTCTTTCTGTTCTATACAATTCCATAGCTGTTTCTGTGGTAGAAAAAAACCGTCCTTCGTCCTCAAGGAAAATCTTTGCAACAATACTTTCTTCTGGATCTATATTGGGTTCAAGAATTGATGAAAATTGCTTTGCTTTACACCTAATTATTCTTGTATATGCTAGTGAGTAATCAACTAATAAGTCTTCCTCATTGTATTCTATACTCAAACGTGTTTCTTCTGCCTTCGTTCTTAATTCTGTAGTCGTTGTACTGGGATTGACAATAACGCCCTTTTCACTTTCTGCATTATTCGGAATGTCCTCATCACTTTGTACACTAGGTGGTCTGCTCCTTAAACGATCCTGATCACTTTGCTTACTGCTTCTAAAAGTGTTATCAGTTGTCTTTCGTCTTTTGGGGGCCGGTTCCTGTTGTGGATGCGTTGCTTCGGTATTGATAGGATATTTAGTCATTAATTTCTTCACCTCTATGCCACTTTCCTCATCTTCAATAGATTCTTGAATAAATCCCAACAATACCTCCAATAATGAAGGCTGCAAATTATGTGCATCACGATACATATACTTCAATGTCATTATGTTGGTCTCTTTCAGTTCATTAACATTTGGATCCATTTTAATAAAGATATACCCGAATGAATCGCTCAATATTCCTCTTGAGCATCCAATTTCAATCATATAATGTATTAATTGTACTATCTCTTTGTTCAAGTTATTTAAAAAACGTTTGCTAACTTTTCCTGTCAATAGTGGTATCGGTTTTATTTCAACAACCACACAAGCTCTTTCTTTAATGTAAAGAACCCTATCTGGCTTACCCCCAGAGCTTGCTTCATCAGTGTCTATTGGTTCTTCTTGGGAAATTTTAAGTTCCACACCACCATTAACTCTACTCAAAAAGTGTTTTATCTCATTAAATAACTTACCAAAGAAAATCTGTGAGCTAATAGCTTCACAAACATATCCTGCCTCATTGATTACATTATGAGGTGACGTATGAATTGTTAATAAATAATTCAACAATAATGCATTATATTTATCTTTGTTCTGAATTTTTTCCATGATCTTATGCATCCAGTTAAGACTTTTTAGTTTCTTAAATTCAAAAAGAAAGATCCTTGCTTGAATTGTAGTCAAATTTGGTCCTGGTCCATCATATTTCTTACCGAGATACATTGCAGGAAGCTTACAGAGTAAATGCATAATTACTGGTAAATCTTTAATACAATATTTAGCAACATAAGCGCCCAGTTTCCAGAGAAGTATTTTACCTTTGAAAATAGCTTTAGAATTACCGGTAGATCGAATACCAAAACAGTAGCAAAAAAAATGTTTCATAGTCACAAATAGTCCGACTTGCTTGATCCAAGACTTTAGATTCAGATGATTTGTACTTCTTAACTATATTTAAAAAGTGATTTATCTCTTTTTTGGATGTGAGCTTTTTATAGTGCTTTATCGAAGCTTTCATCTCATCAATGATTTTACCTTTACCAGCTAAATCATCATCCTTCCTTTGCACAGCATCATCCTTCAGTTGAAGAAGGTTCAGGAATGCATCATCCTTCCTTCTTAAGTCTTCAGTGTTCTGGCTAATGATGTTGGAGAAAACAGTAGTCACCTCTTCCAAAATTTCATATTTTGCTTCTATTTCTATCTCCCTCTCCCTTAAACCCCTCTCCTTCTCCCCTAAACCTCTCTCCATCTCCTTGCAATGCTTTATCAATTCCTTTTTATTCATCGATTCTAAACCCATATTTTCTGATTTGAAAAAAAGAAAAAACAAAGATACTTCTCTTTGCTTTATATATCCCAGGATGCGGTAATTTCTCCTTATTTCCCCTGTTTCAGATTATGAAAATAAAAAATGTGGTAATATTTCCTTATCCCCCTTGTTCCAAATGTTCCATATGCTTAAGCATTGCACCCATTTAGGAAACCCTTACGCTGCTGCTAAATTATGACTGCATACAATATCATTTAAATTAAGCTAATTATATACCTCTACTTTCCTCTGATTTAAAAACTATTATATTAATGGTAAGACATAAGATTTTCCTTCAAGAGGAATACACACAACAAAGTAACAAAACATTACCGACTACCTAAATTGTAAACTAGCTAATGTTCGCCTTAACTCATCCTTAATTCTACCTACTTCAATACAATTCATTTATATATTGCAAAATTTTCTTCAACTCAGTTTTAGTAACTCTTGTAAAGAATAAGGTTGGACTTTATTTTCAAAAGTACACTCTAATTAGTGGGATGACAAAGAGCTTTCATTTATATGTCATGTCTAGTGTAATTCGCAAAATTCTGTTCCAAGTTTCTCAATTTGGAAGGCAGAGACTGATTAAAATAAAAAAAAAAAAAAAAAAAAAAAAAAAAAAAAAAAAATAAAGGACTTTCATATTTCTATGTACTAATATTCAGTAAGGTATTTGATAGATAGCTCAAGTATACTTAGGCTCTTGAGAATTGTCTTTATAAAACAGACAATTGGTTTCTTTTCCCATTTTGGAAAGTATATCCAACAACCTATCAGGGTGTTGAATTATTTCCGGAAAACCATACTCGTCAATAAAGCTAGTAGTCATATAATTGTGAGGATTTTGTGAATTTAACCCCTTATGATATCCTAATTATATGTTTGTTACAGTTTTACCAACCTTTCTAACAAACTCTCGGGACAGCTTTTGAAACATAGTGATAGTTCCGAAAGAATCATAGTGTCTAGTTTGGGACTATGGCATAAATCTACACACCAATCAAGGTCTTTCTGCCCATATACGAAGCCATACGGTGTAATTCTTCCGTATCTGATTAATGCAAGTGATAGTATTTCGAAGCTCCGTTTTTCGGTAATTAAATGCTCCATAAGAAACTTCAAAGCTTCCACAATACCAATGACATTTCTTGGAAGATTCTCTTCCTCATGCAACCACAGACTAGGAACACAATGATTATTGGTTATCGCATCTATATGGGTCACTATCTGAGAAACCATTCCAGGTCCATAAAAGGAGAGGTACTTAAAACTGTAAGGATTCTCTATTAATATTACACCATCATACGTTAAAACTTTGGAAAAGCATTCCGACAACGTCTTGTACACATTTTGTAATAGAAAAACATCATCATGGATCAAGTTAGGATGGTTAAGTCCATAAGCAGATATAAATTGTGCCATACTAATATAATTCTCCTGTGGCGCAGGAAAGATCTCTATCATCCGTCCAAGGTGATGATTAGTGATGTCTTCTGACTTTTTACAAAGCAGAATTAATAGGGCCACATCATCTACTTTAGCTTGAAGATTGTCTTTTTCTGCTTTTATGGTATCTATCTCTATATAGAGAGTTTTAAGCTCTGTTTCTCTTTTTTGTCGAAGTCTCCTTTGTGATAACTTTACTCTTTCAAGTCTTTGCGCCCCTTTATCCATAACGATTATAAAACCAGTACAAGATTGAGGTTGATCTTAATATGTGAGTCACGGAAAGTTTCGTTGCAGGTGAGGGATTAAGTATTTTTTTTTTTGCCGCCATCTCTGAAACTTTCCGTGACTCACATAGACTCATGAAGATAAACCGCTGAGCAGGTGGGGGATTAAGTAATTTTTTTTGCCACAATCTTAGCAGAAGGAGTATAAATAGGCAATGATTTCCCTAAAGTTCCCTGTAGTATTCGTTTGAAATATGAAATCTTACTTTATTACTGGAACCGCTAGAGGTATTGGATTAGGCTTAGTTGAACAGGCTCTCCACCAAGAAAACACTCAGGTATTTGCTGTTGTTAGAGAAACCTCGGACTTAACTGAGCTTAACAAGTTGAAGAGTTCAAGACTTCATATAATTACTGCCGATATTGCTAATCTTGACCAAGTCGATGCTGCTGTTGACAAAATTTCCACCCTTACTGATGGTATTGATGTAGCTATTTTGAATGCAGCTTTTCTTGGATTTGATGTTAAGCCTCTTGAAGAGATTTCTCTGTCTAGAGAGAACTACAAAGAATATACTGCACAATTCGGTCAATTCATGGATGTTAATGTCAACTGTCAACTTTACTTAGCGCAAAAGTTAGTTCCGTTATTGAAAGGAGGAGAGGAAAAGAAATTGACTTTTATCAGTAGTTCTATGGCCGATGTAGGTGTGGCAATTAAGGCGAATGCAACCTATGCAGCATCGTATTCCATGTCGAAAGCTGCTCTCAATGTTTTAGCGGCAAAATTATCTGTGGTATTGAAGCCAGAGGGAATTAGTGTCTTTAGTATTTGTCCAGGTCTTGTTAACAGTGCTAAGATCCCGCAAGAGAAAATTGAAGAAGTCTATGGGCCTATTCTTAAACAATTGGCTAGAGTTGACCCTGACATCAAGGGGCCACTGTCTGTAGAAGAAAGCTCATCCAGTTTAATCAAGACCATTGATTTCTTTGATATCAAGGCTTCCGGTAGGTTCTTTAGCCATAATGGTATAAATTTCGTTAGTTAGAGTTTATTTTCGGTTATATATAGTTAGATCTCAAAATATGATATTTTTACAAACCATGTGTGTTTTTACTTATCTTAAATACTATAAAAGTTACTCTTACAATCGACGCGAATCAGTTTCTAGATTTCTTTTAGGGAAATATTTGTATTTTATTATAAAATGGACTATTGTTATGGTGCGCACATGTTCAGTTGCTAATAATATCAGGTAGTCAAGAGAGTGGAAGAAGCCAAAGACGATCTTAGTATCAGAAATAACTTATATATCATTCGATTAAAATGACATGTTAACGGTTTATGTCGACAAAGCGAATTTGGAACAAACAAAAACAAATCCAGTTTAATTTAGATCATAAGTGTTGATATTTTTAGCATATGTATCAAACGCCACGACCTGGATCGACAACGCCTCGTAGAATTCTAGAATAGGAGGGGAGGTGCGGCAACCAAAATCAGAGTATAAATTGAACAGCGAATCCTCGAAATTTAAACTTTAGCTATTTTTTGTATATCCTAAGTGACCAAACAAATTTATTTCCCCCCTGGTACTACAAAGGAATTTATTAATATAATGATGGATCAAAAGCCAAATTTACCACCAAGAAAAAGGGCTAAGACTAAGGAAGAAAAAGAACAAAGAAGAGTAGAAAGAATCTTGAGAAATAGAAGAGCTGCTCATGCTTCCAGAGAAAAAAAGAGAAAGTATGTTGAATACTTGGAAGGTTATATTAATAAATTACAAAATAATTTCGATAACTTAAATCAAAATTTTGAAA